>JANSVB020000417.1:1088034-1099802 GCA_025504935.2 Erythroxylum haughtii
CTCACACAAATATGCACAATGATGCTCAAATGATTGAAAAACTCTTTGAAATATGTGTATACAACACCTAAAACTTTCTCAATACTAAAACCAATGAAAGAAAAAACACCTATTTATAGTGTTTTAAGACCTAAAATAGTCTTTATAGCTAATAATTAGTCATTACAATGATTACATTTGATACGTTGGCCAACTGGTATGCATTTATATTATTAGATTAACTAGTTGTTGGACACTCGTCGATTAGTAACATAATGGTTGACTAATATGAAAAACTGGTTAACTAGTGCCTCAACTGGTTGACATTCTATTATAACAAATTCTCAGTACTTCAAATTTAACAACTTTATCCTATATTGGTCAACTACTAGCCTATATAGGTTAACCAATTAACTTGAAAACATTATTTTAAAAACTTTAAATGCTCAAAACCATTTTTTTCTAATCTAAATAGGATTAGAACACTTCCCGAATGTTCCCTAAGATTATTTAAAAGATCAAGAGGACTATATATTAAAATAAAAAACTTTAGTGTCTCTTGATGAATGTAAAGACCTATGCAATGAAGTTAGATGAAACCATTTTGCATAGTGAGCCTTTTAGATCATCAAATTAATAAATTAGGCTTACAAATAATAATATAAAATGTGAAATGACCTTGATGAGTCTTAATTTTATTTTGTTCTTGTTTTGATTATAATTTTATTGGTTGCAACTTCTCTTTATCAACTTTATACCTTATCTTATATCTTCTTGAGTTTATTGCTTTATTTTGTTCTAATATTGTTTTTCATCAAAATAATAAGTACATTAATAGTAATTATATTTTTTATCATCAAAATATCAATTGAAACCTCCCTTAGTTCAACAATCTCTTCTTTTTTTAATGATGACATAATATTTATGATATTAGAGAGTAATAATAAATTAAACACATAAACAACTATCCATATCAAGATAATCATTAACTCTACCTTAATTCATATGCAAAGAATAATTTGATATCAAGAAAAAGAGATTTAAATAGTTATCTATACATATAAATAAAAGATACTTACTTAATTATAAAAATAACATATTAAAATATGAAGAGTATAAAAATAACTCCCCCCAAAGGTTATCACTCCTCCTAAATCTAATATCACCAATCTTTCTCCCTCTTTTTCTAATCACTAAAAATAAATCAATTATTCAAAAGGTAAAATATAAAGTGTCATGTAACAAAGTGTTCAAAATGTCAAATTTGAACAAAATCAAATATATATCACTATAAATGAAATGGGAATAACCTTGACACCCTTTTCAGTTTAACTAAGGAGGAACAAATTTGAAAATATAACTCTAAATTATGACAAATCTTGAGAATCCCTTAAATTTTAAACATAAGAATAACAAAGTTTCAATTTTGTGCAATGTAACAAGATTATTATAAAATGGGGAATGATGTTGTTCAAAGAAAATAGTGAGTTGCCTGGGTTTTTAAAAGATATAAAAAATCAAGATAAAATAATTTTTTAAAAAAGGAGGAGAATAGCTTAAAAAGTGAATATTGATATACCATATAGCTCAACTAGTCAACCGGAGTTTGTATATGGTCCTAGTAGCCAAACAAGCTACAAACGTACTAAAATGGAAATTCTTCTTAGCTAACGAGATGTTAGTCAACCATTCAAAGACATTGATTGACTAACATACATAAATGATTGACCAAAGGAGCAATTAAACTCCTTGCAAACTTACTGAAAAGATAAAAATACATAATTTTAAAGACCATTATGACCTAAGGACTAGCAAATCAATCCAAAAACTCAAATTAAAATATTAAAAACTTAATAATTCATAGAATTTTCAATCAAGAACAATCATAAATTTTAAAAGAGACCTTAATCAGACAAAATCATACCCAATTTTTTTTCCTAATATCATCATTTATTAGTCTAATAAAACTATTGCCCTATTAAACTAGTGTATCAACATATTTTAATTGAATATCCCTATTTGCACATGATCTATAAATATAAATGGTGATGTTCATACTATGCTTTAAAAAATTATTTAAACCTTTATTTGTAGTGCAAAAAAATTCATAATAAGGATTTATACTCAAATTGATAAAGGAAAGCAGAATGTGACAAATTTCTAAAACATGAACTAATACTTATCCCTTGTTGAGCATTATGGATGATGATTCTTCTTAAATTTCCAATCTATTAAAAGCTTCCCATCCGTCATATCTTCCTCGTTTGATCTAATAGTTTGCTCTTAGTAGGTGTTTTTGTGATCTTTCCTAATTTCTTCTAATACCTATATCATTGTCTTCAAACAGTTTTCTTGGATATAAAAAGATTAGATTCATCAAGACAAAAAGCATAAACTCTTCAAAAAATAATTTTGAATTCAATAACTACTCTCTCTACTATGTTTTATTTGTTCTTCTTTTTCTAAAAGCCTATAAAATAATCTAATCAATGTATTTTAGGTACTTAAATGAGCTTGAGCCCTTGATTGTTAATCTTATTCTTCTTTTCACGCACATTTTCAAAGGTTTTCTTAAGATTCTTTTTTGAGAAAAATAGAACTATCAACATTTCCATTCTTACCATAGAAATGAAAAACCATACTATAAAGTAACGATGATGAATAAATTCATTGATTATTCTTCTATGTTTGTATATACAATAAGGAATTTTCCTTTAGACATTAAAGGTGTTAAAAGTTCTTCTAGGTAGTGAAATGTCCTACCATGATTATATGTATAATACTTACTATGGATGAAGGCTTGATATGTGCTTCCTTGAGACCAAGAGGGGTGTAAGTGTGTTTGTATATTATCATAGAAGTTATGCTTATTCTTCCCTTAAGGGTATTGAACTCTATGCCTAGATTGTGAGCCATCTTTGAAAGCATAATATTTGCTCTTACAATGAGTCCTAGTGGATGTGACATGTGCATGCATATGCTTAGATGTAGATACCTCGTACTTATTTATCATATTATGCAATGGTTCTTCACTATACAAATGCATTCCTTTGATAAATATAATCTTAATATTGGGTGCACTCTCTTAAGTATTCCCAATCTCATACCTATTATTGGAATTCTTTTAAACTCTTAACATGCTTTCTAATTTTTTACTCCCTTTAGTGAAATTGGATGATGAATCCTTGAGAATACTAATCTCCTTTCCAATGTCTTATTTTTATATTTTATGTCTCTAATATGTGATTGTCATCAATGATCACATTTTTAGATTTTTTAATGCTATGTGATTCAATTTTCAATTTTTTAATTCTTATTTATACATGCATCTAACTATTTTTTAATTTCCTTGAGTTTAGAAGACAATTTTTTCCTTTTCATTCTCGTAATTTCTAAACTTTTGACTAGTTCATCATATGCCAAGTTAATATCACTATCACATAAATTAGAATTAGATGTTTCCTCTTCATCGTCCTCACGCATAAAGCGTATGTGAGTTATCTCTCCTTCTAATTGCTCAGTTTTAGATCCGCTTATGTCATCCCAAGTTAGGGCTTTATGTGCTTTTCTTCTTGTTTTTATCCTTTTTATCCTTCTTATTATTTCTTTTATACTTGTCATCATCTTTCAATAGAGGATATTGTAACATCACGTGTTTGAATTTTCTACATCAAGTAGATAATAATGGAATATTTATGTTTTAATTCAATCTTAATTTCCTAAAGCCTTTTCTTTTGGAGAAGTTCTTTTTTAAAAACATTTTGAATTTCTTAGTGAGATATCCATAATCATTTTCACTTATAGATATCTCTTCTTCTTCTTCTTCACTGTATTCATCCCTTGGTATTTTGAAAGTTAAGTCCTTTTTCTTCACAAGTATTATTTCTTGCATCCCTTAAAGTCTCATGTCATATGTAAGGAGAGATCTAATAAGCTCTTCCAATAGTAATGTTGTTAGATCCTTGGCTTCTTATGTAACTATCACTTTAGCTTCTCATACATTCAGAAGTGACCTAAACTTTTACCATTTCAATATTAGTATAAGTTTTTTTTCCTAAAACCTCAAAGAGCATTAATAATATTAATAAGGCTAGTATATATAGATATGCTTTAACCATGCTTCATTTAAAATAATTCATATTTATGTGTTAACATGCTAACTTTGTTCTTATTTACTTGATTTATTATCTCATGTGTAACTTCTAAAGTGTGCCAAATTTCGTAAGTCATTTCCAAATAGAGACCTATTGAAATTACTCCCATAGCTCTAAATTTTTAGTTATTAAGAAAAATCTCATCTTAGTTTTTTTAATAGAGGTAATAATTGTCATCAAAGAAAGGTATTCTATCAATATTTTATCCCTCTTGATTTGATGATGATGTGTCTAAGTATGGCATTATTAACTTTGCTTAAAATGTTAACCTAATAGACCTACTATTATACCACTTATCAGTCCCTAATGTCATCTAACATGTGTGTGTGTGTGTGTGTCTATAAGGAGAAAGAAATTTTTACCACAAATTAATCAATCAATTTAAGAATAATTTAAAGAGGATAGGGAAGAGAAAAATAAATTTATTTGTAGTATTTCACAGACAAACCATACTTACGTCTACTTTTAAGACTCTTAATAGAATTTTTCCCTTTGTATAATCTTTTCTTAAAATAGAGGAACCCTTTTGACTTCTTCATTCACGGTGAAGACAAAAATCAATTCCACTTGGAATGCCACTAAACACATTAATATAATACTCCAAACAAAGTTTACAACTCAAAATACTTCACTTTATCACTTTGATAACTATAAAGAGGACCACTCACATAAATATAAGACAATAACGCTTAAATGCTCAATAAATACTTAGAAATTTATGTAAAAAATACCTAAATACTTTATTTAATAAACAATGAAAATGTGTATTTCTAGGATTTTGGGACCCTTAATAGCCATTGGAGCTAAAAGTTAGTTCTTATAATGGCTAGTTGTAGAGTACTGATGGATTATTATAACGTATTAGTTGATTAATGTGCATTGAATGCACAAATTCACTAGTCGTTGAGATATTGGTCAATATTTAAGCATATTAGTCAACCAATATGTCCATTTTGGGGATATTAGTCGATCACATACCTTCATAAGTCGACTAATGTGTCAAAAAATAACCATGTTATAAGTTTAAAATACATGGGTAGACCACTACATCGTATTGGTCGACAAGTGTGCATTCAATGCACAAAATTTTCTAGTTGTTATATATTAGTCAACCAATCAACCATATTAGTTAATCAATGTATCCTTTGGAGGGGCATTGGTCGACCAATTGTATGGTTGGCAGGTTCGGTAGACCGAACACCTATTACTATGTTGGTTGACCAATGTGTCAACAAACTCACTTGTTACATATTTAACTTATATTGATCGACTATTAACCTATATTGGTTTACGCAATCCCCATAAAATATGAATTAAATAACTTTGTTTAATAAAATTATAATTAAAACATTTTTCAAAATATCCCTCAAAAAGTATTTGAAAGATAAAGAGGGTTTTCTTTTAAAACCAAAAGCTTCAATGCCTCTTAATGAATAAAAAGCCTTATATAATAAAGTGATATGAAATGCTTATATATGGTAAGCCTTTAAGATTATCAAAGTGATTAAATAAGAATACAGTCAACATTACAAAATACAGAAGGACTTTGATATTCCTTGATCCTCTTTTGTTCTTGACTTGATATTCACTTACGATTGTAAAATTTAACTTCTCCTTATCAATTTTATGAAATATCTTCTTAAGTTTATCGATACATCTTCTTCTTGTATTATTTCTTATCAAAGTAATAAGCTTATTAGTAATACTTATGATTTTTTATCATCAAAATATCTATTAAAACATCTCTTGGTTCAACAATTTATTATTACTATTTTTTTTTATCATTTGAGTATAAATAGACAGCATATGAGTTATAAGAAGGACCTTATGCACACTAAAGAGTTATTCCGAGTCTTGAGAAATTAGAGTGTGCATTGTATAATCGTATTGTGAGTAAGAAAGAAAACTTCTGAGTTGTTAGATGATTGTGCTAGCAGAATAATAGGAGAAATTGTTTTAGTATTCCTGTTGACCTTGAAAAAAAATTGTAAGAGTTCTTATTCACATGTTGTAAATAAGATTTTGTATTGCGTCTTCCTCTTCGCACATTGAAAGAAAATGATAATGGATTCTTAACTAGACTTCTGGGAGTGAATGAAAATTAAGGGTTATTTTACTTAACCATAATCAATCAATTTTATTTTTCTTTTCCTAATCTTTTTTATATTATTGTTTTCTCTATAAAAATTATTTTAAGTGAATTTTTCATTAATTTCATTAACTTAGAAATAAAAAAAGTGAGAAAACATAATTTACTTTCTCTCTTATGTATCATTAAGAGATAGAATAATTAATTTTATTATTAGTATTATTATATTTTTAATATAGGCAGTAATATATAAATATAGTAGATTAATAAATCATATCCAAAATGAATCGAGCTTGAAAAATAGAAAATTATATAATTCGTAATCCCTTGGGTTTAAAAAATCAATTTTAAATATGTTTCACTGTTACAACGGAACAAAGAAATTATTTGGTTGCCATTAGTGGAAACCTTTGCCAAGAATATTCCTTAATTACGGGCACTACTTTCCTTCCATTTCTTTCCCCTCGCTTTCTTGTCTTGTGTGTAATGATCAAAGATATTTGCAGCAGTTTCTCTCATTTCAAACCATACCTGAGGACCCGTTTCAGGCAACTTGGTACATGAGTGTCCACACATTTCTTGAGACGGACAACCACCCGATAAGCCTGGTAAACACTAATCACAAAAAAATCTTGAAATTCTCAGATTTTTATCTCCTAACCTGAACCAAGAAGCCAAGACCTAATTTCCAGAAGAAACTGAAACACTGGAATTAAATTATAAATAACGCCTGTTGGTTCCAATGTCTTGTGTTCAATCTAGGAGATAAACCTTAGTTCGAAAATGACTTCAATAATAATTTGTTCTTCTCGAGCTCTTGCTAACGTCGAGTAGGGTGTACTCGTCGACCAACAACTTTCTATTTACCATCACATATTCACTTGATTTGTTTTTAATGGGACACACTATGTTGAAGGAGAATCATTCCAAAGCTCCAATTACATGCCTACCTCAAGCAATTCACATTTTTTCACCAACTTTTAGAATCCTATGCTCATTATTTTGACTAAATGTTCATACAGTCTACATATGAAAGACAAAATATTGTTTTGCTACAAATATACATAAATAGATGAACATGCTGTTATTGCACACTCAACATTTGCGTGGCCCAACTTGATTGGAGTACTCTTGATAAAGTTATGATCTAAAAATTTTAAACTTAAGCGTGCAATAATCTGTATATCGGAACATAAGTTCTATTTTGGGACTAAGTTTAATTTTGAATAAAGTCATTTTCAATATCGATAATTGCATTTTAAACATGTATTCAAATATTAAAAATCAAACGAAGTTATAAATATCTAGTCTCTAATAAAATAAGTTAAATTTATAAATTAATTTTATTAAAATTAAGCAAGTATAAATATATTAATTTCTTTAAAATTTGCATTATGAGCCAAACTTCTTGTTTGACCTAAATATTCTTTTAGATTCAAAGCTAGTCCAATGAATCTAGTTCAGTAATTTCTTAGATTCTTCATTTATCGTCAGAAGCAAAGCAAGTGCTTCAATGACTCTTATGATAACAAGGCTAGAGGAGTGACGGTCCTGGGGAAGGGGGAATGGACATAACATTGGTCACATGCACGTAAAGAAAAGAAACAAAGCATGTTCATGTGATCGTGTGAGGTTGGAGTTATGGGATCATAACATAATCATAATGTCTCTTTAAGTTCCTACACCCTATAGATCCTAGAACCTAAATTATTAACATAATGTTCAAAAGTCAAATATCAATATATACTTAACCTTAATTTTCTTCCAGAATTATGTATATTAATATTATGTAATTATTTAGTTGATTTTGTTTCTTTAATTAGAGTCATCTATCTATGCAAAGAATTAGAATTGTATTCATCATCATTCTTAGCCAATAATAATTAGAACTGTATCTACCCCTTGAAATTAGTTGATTTCAATATGTTCAAGTGAATGAATTATTCTTGGGACGGACATAGACAAGCTAAGAATTTGTGTAAGGTCAAATTTTTTTACAACTAACGAATAATATTTTTAACTTACAAAAATTTTAATTATATAGTTTAAAATTTTAACAACCATTATAAACAATTGATATGAGTTCTTTTATAATCTATAAATGATTAAAAAATCTTGTATTATCTATGCAATGAATAGTTTCATAATGTTGTGAAATTTTGTATAACTAAAAGGTCGTTCTTACGTAATAAATAATAGCTTTATAGGTCACAAAAATTTATCAAAATTATTTGTTAACTCCTAAAAAAATTTGTGAGATCATAACATAATCATAATGTCTCTTTATGTTCCTACACACTTATGGACTAGAACCTAAATTATAAACATAACCTTTGAAAGTCAAACATCACTACATATTTAGCCTTAATTTTCTCCTAGATTCATGTATATTAATCCTATGCAATTATTTAGTTAATTTTATTTCTTTAGTTAAAGTCACTTAAAGTGTATGAATAGATGGATGCAAATAACATTGAGCATATGTAAAAACAAAAAAAGTATTTCGGTATTCCTTCTTTGCTCTTTATATTCACATGGTATCAAAGTCTCCTTTTTAAAAGGAGATAAAATTCTGGAGTTTTTCTTCAACCGTTTCTATGCAAAATTCTTTCATACACTTGGGGTTCTTAATCTACTCCAAATACAATTCCCCACATACTAAATTTATCCTCCATTGAGTAGAATCTACAATCACAAAAAATAGCACTAGCCGTCGTATACATCCTTATATGCCACCTAAAGTCTCAAAGCTCAAAACCCTAGTTGTAGTTGTTTGGAGGAAGAAGACGATCTAAACAATGTTGTTTAGCTTCCAAACAAAACAATGATGTTTAGTCACGAAAGGTTAGAAATTTTGTGGAGCCACATCATCACAAAAACATGCCACATCATCAAACATCCTAATCAACATAATGTTATCTTGTGCACCATCAACATACCCGTCAACTGCCATATCAATATCTAGCTCATTGCTATCTTAGCAAATATTTAACACGTCTTCTCAAGTATCGCTTCCTGATTTGTCCATGTGTTAGCATAAGTTCTCTTCCTTAGTTTGGTTCATTTTAAAAGGAGTTGACTAATAATTTGACAGCTCAGTTGCATATTTTAATTTGGTTTGTCCACAAACTAAACTATTTCTAAAGGTTTTTCGATGTTCTGAACCCAATTATAAAGTTAAAATAATCAAATTCCATCTTTATAAGCAATTTTCTCCTATTTTATTGTCTTCATTCACTATAGAGCTTTTATAAGTAGGTTTTCTCCTATTTTGTTATCTTCATTCACTATGGATGCCTTTAAACTTTCCCAATACATTCTCAATCCTATTAATATCATCTTTGATAATTCTAATTATGATCTTTGGGGGAGGAAATGTGTAGTTTTCTTAAGGAGAGACTTCTTTGGCATATTGTTACTGGACAAATACCTAAACTCACACAAAAGAAAGATGAAGAAATTGATATATTCACTAATGATTGGTAGCATGGTATAGAATGAACTATCAAATCTTAATAGAATTTCAAAATAAGTGTGCCAAAGTTATCAACCTTGACTTTCAATGTTTTCACACAGCCTATAAGGTATGGGATTTTCTAAAAAAATCGTTATATTATATTAATGATGTCCAACAATTACATTTGTATAGGAAACTTCATTGTATGCAACAATAATCTGGACAAACAATACATAGTTATGTGTCTAAATAATAAGAATTTTGGGATCAATTAGCACTTGACGATCTTGCCTATCCTACTCCAAATGATATTGTGATCTACGCAAATCTTTAAGATCGTCAATATATATTGAATTTACTGATGACTCTCAAGAATTAATTTGAACCCATTTATAGCTCTTTTCTTTATAGAGTAACTCTATCCAATCTTGACACTATAATAAAGGAGCTCATCTAAGAGAAAATCACCTCAATATGCGTTGTATAGAAAAATATGTCCTATCTATTGATGTTGTTCCTACAACTCATACCTCCTCTCAAACCTCTTACAACTCAAGTAAGAAGTTTTATAAAGGATCTAACAGCTACTGAAAAAATCCCGAGCATCACATCTTCAAAAGTAGAAAATGACTTAAACAGAACTCTAGATAAGGTAATTCTTCCATTCTCTTCCACTGCTATTGTTGCTACTAAAGGGCTAACAAAAAGCATCTCTCCTAAATTTTCTTTAAAAGAGTGTCATGCCCTTCTTTAACAACTTTAATCATATTCTGGTATAGTCTCCTCCTCTATCCTATCTGCCACATCAAGTTTCTTAAATTCCTGTTATCTCGATTATGTCTATTGCAATCATATGACCTCAGATACTTCCATTCTTGAACTTTTAACAATATCATCTATTCCACATATCATTCACACTGTCGATAATTCTACTATGCATTTACAACATATAAGTGCTATTCATATATCCAAATTATATTTACTTAAAACCTTTCTTGTTCCCAAAGTCTAATTAAATCTTATTTCTATTGGATAACTATGTGAACATGGTGTTAACTTATCCTTTTTGAGTCATGGTTGCATTGTGCAGGATACCCAGACTGGCAACATCCTTGGAGAGGGTGTAAGGTTAGACGACTGTTCGAATTTATTGCACTAAATTTTCCTTCAAAGCTTGTTGTTAGTGTTGTCATTTCTCATTCATGGCACTCTCTCTTAGGTCATCTTTCTACTTCTAGATTAGGGAGTTTAATCTCTAATGATACTCTAGGTCATGTTAAGACTAAACATTTTGATTATGTATGTAAGGCCCAAATTACACCTTAGTTGGAATGATACATGTCCATGAAAATAAATGAGATAGGTGTCAAAATTGTGATATGAATTGAATGTGAATTGTATATGTCTTGAATTTCTAGTTTAATGGATCATACTTAGTGACTTGGAATTAATTGTTAATATTAGAGAATTGAGGTATTAAAATATATATTTGGACTAGAAAATGTCAAGTGGCAAGATGAGTTAGTATATGAAAATTGAATGACATTTGGGGTAGCTAAGGTATTGACAAATGGCAGTATAATTGAATGACAAGTGGCAGCGTTGATTAAGGGATAAGTGGCCTGATTGAATTATGACAATTGGTAGCCTAAAATGGAGACCAAATGGGAGTCATACATTGATTACATGTGCCAATGCATAATTGAGACACATAGCAACTTACGTGTTAAGCTCTTCCAAGGAAGTTTTTTTGCTTCTATCCACCGAAATCATCCCCTCTTATTGCTCTAAAATTTACTTCAATTTTGATGTATTATCACACTAAACTCATTGCTATATACTACATAAAGAAGCTACCTCAAGCTATCTTCTACGTTGCTATCTTTTGGGTGTTAAGATCATCCTACACCTACCTAGATTTTAGAATTGTATTGGTTGCATGAAGGGCTAGTTTGGTTTGTTATTTGAATAAGGAACTTGAAGTTAATTAAGTAAGGGAATTCTAATTTGATGGCATGTTGTAACATGAATTCTATGTTACTTGAATTGGAATGGAATATGTGTGGAATTGATGATATAATAAGGTCTA
>JANSVB020000417.1:1111403-1124559 GCA_025504935.2 Erythroxylum haughtii
AAGCCTATGAATTAGTGACATTTGGCATAGAAAATTAAGTAACAAATGGTATAACTAATCAATTGACAAATGGTAGCAATGGCTAGGTGACAAATGGCCTAGCTTAATGGTGACATTTGGCAATAAATATGCAGGAAAAATGGAGAACATGCTTAGGGACATATGTTATAGTAATATGGAGACACGTAGCATCCAAGGTTTTAAGTTTTTGCAGGAGTGATTTTAGTTCTACTCATTCTTTCACCCTTGCATCCTTGTGTTTTCCATATGTTTGTGTCCAATTTCTACACCAATAATCCATGCTTTTACCCTTCACAAGATGGTTAAAGAATCAGATTATTGTTGTCCGTTGCTTTAGCCGAAAACCAACTTGTTGTTACCTTAGATTCGTGATGGTTTTTCTATGCATGGAGAACTGAATTAGCTTGATCTTTGAGCTATAATTTGAGCTAGACAAGTAAGTAAAAAACTGTTCTTTATGGCATGTTATAATAGAGAATTCATGATGATGAAATTGGGATGAATTGTATATGATATTGATGATGAATTGTGCTCGAAATTTCAACGTGAATTTGCACACTTTTATGTTTTGCATTTACATATACGAAAATAGTAGTTTATGGGCTGCTGTATGGATGATTTAAGTTAGGATTTAAATTATAATTGATGAGGAATGTATGCTAAAGATATGTGTTATTAAGGTGTTTTCGAATCTGGAAAATTAGAGGAGTAGGTGTGATTGTAAAAAGTGACTATTAATGATATAAGAGAGCATAATTTTGTAAGCCTTAGTGTAACCAATATAGAAGTTAAATTAACCTGAAATGAAGTAACCTTAAAGGACATGAAATCTGGAAAATTGAAGGTATTAGTGATGTCTTTAAGCTTGTAAAATTCGTGAAGTATTGAAGGTAATAATGTTACACACATTAGTGATGTTGATGACAAATTCTGGAATTTTAATTTCAGCCTTGTGTAGATGTCAAACCCGCTAAGAAATTTTACTCTTAATTGGTATATTTGGACTTGATTAAGGCTAAGAATAAGCCTAGATTGTTGCTTGATTAATTGATTAAGAGCTTGATAAGTTTATGTAGTTAATTGATGTCATAACCTAAAGAATCGACTATTTTGATGTGGTTGAGTTCAAATTTGGAAATTTTGATTTATTAAAGGAATAAATGAGTTCTTTTAATGCAAACATGATCTGAACGACATAAGTAATGTGTATAAGGTATGGATGAATGAGCATTGAAGAACATGGGGTAATTATGAATGAAAATTGGGTAAATATATGAATATATATTGCTGGAAAAAGTTTGGTGAATGTATAGATTTTTAACTTGCTGAAATTCCATATTTAAATTAACAATTCTATATGGAATATGAGAGGCTTTTTGATCATGAAAATGTTCAAGGATAAGTGTAAAGTATGGTTAATGAATTTGGAGTGACTCAAGCTAACTTAAAGGTACAAACCTAATTGCAAAGTGGTAATATACAAGCTATGATTTTTGAATGGTCAAGAATTATGATTAAGGATACATACCCAAGGTAGTCAATTGGGCATGCATTGAATATAATACATATAAATGTGTATGATTGAGTACTTATTTGATTAAACAAGTTAGTAATATGTACATATGTGTGTATTATATGATTTAGAAGTATTAATTGACCGATAGCTTCCAGACATTGCCAGCTCATCAAGGCAATAGTTATTTGGAGCATATTGTGAGTTAACCTCGATGTTTACTCACTTTATTTGAATTGTTTTTAATTAAATGTTAGATATTGAACTGTTACTGATATGATTGTGTTAATTCCGAACATTGATGGTTTGAGAAGTTTGATAATCGAGACTGTATTGGAAGTGTTTGCAAATTGAATGTGAATATAGAAATTGGGTTCTCAACTATATGTTGAATGTCGGACTTAGATTCGATGAATGTGCTATATGACTATGCACACTGAATTAGAGTTATTGATAGCATAATATGTGATTTGATACATTTTTATTACATTGATATGTAGGAACAGATAAAGGAGTTGTGACCGGTGTAATCAATATGAAAAAGAGCTTAAAACTCAGAAATGTGCATATAGAGCCGCAGGCTCAACGATTAATAAGCCTGATATCTACAATGGGTATGAGGCAGTATCTAAAATGAGCCCGGTATCCACAATGGATATGAAATAGTTAAATAAGCACTCGGTCACAACAAAATAAAATTGAAAGTGGAGTCTCATGTGCATTGCACTTATATCTTTACATGTATCATGTAAATCATTGTAAGGAATGACTAAGTTGAGTTGATATATTCTTATGCTATGTTTGTGTACATGTGAATGATTGTGAAAAGAAAAATACTGAATTGTGTTGATATAGTGATCTGCAATACTTTATATATGTTGATGATATGAATGATTTGGGTAAAATATTGGATTGTTCTAAAAAGATTATATGACATGTTTGTATTATAATGTTCCTATTGAGATATGATTTATAATGTTATTTGGTATACAAAACTGTATGGGAATTGATTCAAGATAATATGATACACTTGTGAATTTGGTTGTATACTTGTGATATTGTGTTTTGACTAGAGTGAGCACATCGATGATAGTTCACTCATTGCGTTTGCAAAACTTATCAAAATTACAACGTTGTTTTTTAGGTACTGAGGAAATCTAGCTTCTAAGGCAATCTAGTAGCAGTATAGTATTGTCAATTTTTGGAATCAAGAATTGTTCAAAGGTCTGGTCAGCTGATTTCTGAGGAGTTTAGATGGATTGTTTCTATTAGTATCTCATTTCGTGTTAGATATTTTGTAACGAGCAGTAAACTCTTAGATGTTTTTGTAATGTACATATATGGATTATGAGATGTAATGACAAGTAAATGATATTTGCGAAATGAAATGAGAAATGTTGAACTTATGATCTCTTATGTTCTGTATGATTCCATAATAGTGAATATGATTGTTCTAACATGCCATTCTTATAGCGTATGTTCTTGAATATCCTCTGGATGCTCGAGTATATGCTTGGTGTGTTACTATGCTTCTAACTATTAGTCTTTTAAAGTTCTTGGATATGTGTGCTTTGATCTATTATAACCTCATGAGCACACCAAAATAGAACCAAAAGCACGTTTATATTGTTTTATAGGGTATGACATAGAGAACGTAGGAGATAGATGTTAAGATCCAGTATTTTAAAGACTTTGAATCTCTTAACATGTCACTTTTTGGGAACATAAAATGTTTTCCACAATATCAAAATTTTGAGTTAGCAAACCCTTACATAATTTTTTTAAAATCCTATCATATCTTTTTTCCTAATACTTCTTCTACAAGTTCTTACCACTTTAACAGTTTAACACAATTGACGCCTAATTCAATTATATCTTCTCCAGTTGTAGATCCTCCACTTTCACCAAATAGCTCTTCCTCTTTTATTCATTCACTTGGATCTATCGAGTCTCAACAACCCCCTTATCAATACTCTCGAGTAAGTCAACCATCTATTCGTCTTAAAGGTTTTCATGATTATTATACTATTGTCTCTATCTATGAACCTTACTCCTATCATGAGAACAGTTCTAATCCTTTATGGAAATAAGCAATGGCGAAATAATTATTGGCTCTCTCCAACACCATTACTTAAACCTTAATTAACCTACCTTTAGGTAAGTTTATTATTAGTTGTAAATAGGTATACAAAATCAAATCTCAAGCTGATGGATCCATTGAAAGATACAAAGAACAATTGGTTGCAAAGGTGTTTACTCAAAAATATGGAATTGACTATGAGGACACCTTTACTCCAATTGCTTGCTTGACTTCAATCCGCAGTCTTATTGCGTTAGTAGCCAACAAGCATTGGGAATTATTCCAGTAGAGTGTCAAGAATGCCTTTCTCAACAGTGTTCTTTGTGAAGAAGTATATATGCAACCTCGACCTCAGTATGCTCATCCACCTAATAAAGGTTGTTGTCTTCATAAAGCCAAGTAGGTCTTAAGCAGCTCTTCGAGAAAAATTTGCTAACTTTAGCTCCACCATCAACTGTATTGTCTTTACCTCAAGCTCTTATGATCATGCTTTGTTTATAAAAAAAAACAGATCAAGGGTGCGTTCTTCTCCTTCTATATGCTAATGACATGATGATAACTAGCAATGACACTCAAAGTATCGCTACTCTCAAATCTTGTCTTCATCAATAATTTGAAATGAAAGATTTAGGTCCCCTCAGTTATTTTTTAGATCTTGAAGTATCTTCTGATGATTCAAACTACTACTTGTCTTAAGCTAAGTGTGCTACTGATCTTATCTCTCGTGCTAGCCTTACTAACACTAAGATTGCTAGCACTCCACTCGATTCGAATGTTTATATCTCTATCATTGATGGAACTCCTCTCAGTGGTGGTACATTTTATCAACAGCTAGTTGGTATTCTTATATACTTTAATGTCCCTTGTCCAAATATTGCTTATGTTGTTCCCATTGTCAAACAGTTCATGTTTGCACCTTGCACCACTTACTTTTCAATTGTTCTCTGTGTACTTTAGTACAATTAAGGAAGCTTATTTCATGGGCTTTACTTCATTCATTGATCTTCATTGAATTTACTTGCATACTTTAATACAGACTGCGCTGGAGACCCAGTTGATCGCTAATCTACTACTAGCTATTGTTTCTTTCTTGGCACATCTCTTATTTCTTGGAGTAGTAAGAAACAAACGGTTGTCTCTCGCTCAAGCACTAAAGCAGAATATTGAGCCCTAGCTAACACTACCTATGAACTTTTATGATTACGATGGTTACTTTAAGACATATGTGTCTCCTTTTCTTCAGCAGTTCCTCTCTTTTGAGATAATCATAGTGTTATACATTACAATGATGTCTTTGATGAATGAACTAAACACATCAAAATCGATCGTCATCTTGTGCGTCATTATGTGCTTCAAAGAACTATAAAATTTGTCTCAATCTCACCCCAATCATAAATTGTTGATCTTTTTATGAAATCACATCCAACTCAACATTTTCAAGATCTTCACTCCATACTCAAGTTATCATCTTCACTACCACCTTGAATTTAAAGGGAGCTATTAACATAACCTTCAAAAGTCAAACATCAACATACATTTAATCTTAAATTTCTCCCAAATTCATGTACAATAATACCATGAAATTATTAGTTGATTTTTTTTTCTTTAGTTGGACTCACCTAAAGTGTATAAATAGATGGATGTACATAACATTGAGCATAAACAGAAACATAGAAAGTCTTTCGTAATTCCCTCTTTACTCTTTATTCTACATAAATAATTATAATTGTATCCATCATCATTCTTTGTTGCTAATAATAATTAGAACTGTATTTATCCCTTAAAATTAGTTGATTCAAATAGTTCAAGTGAATGAATTATTATTGGGATGGACAGGGACCAGCTAAGAATTTGTATAAGGTCAACTTTTTTTTTTATAATTAACGAATAATATTTTTAACTTACAAAAATTTTAATTATATAGTTTAAAATTTCAGCATCCATTAAAAACAATTGATATAAGTTCTTGTATATAATCTATAAATGATGTAAAATCTTGTATTATCTATATAATGAATAGTTCCATAGTTAATATTGTTATTTTTTTTAACTAAAAGGTCATTCTTGCTTAATAAATAACAGATTTATAGATCATAAAATTATCAAAATTGATTTTTTTACCTCCTAAAAAATTTGTGTAATTTAATGTTAAAAAAAAATGATGGATCCGTAGAAAGATTTAACAAGAAAACTGTATGCCAATAATTATTTAAAAGAAATTTCATATCTTGTATCCTATTTTTTAGGTAAGACTTCATATCAAGAATTTAAGTAGATTCAATTTCTGACGGAGATGTCACCTCCGTTATAGTTATGGACCTGCAGGAGTAAACGACGGCTGGCGTGCACAGTGACTTAAAAATGTCAATTTCCTGCTACGAGGCATAGTCTGTGCAATAATTGTACTCTTGAGCCAAAAATAAACGCGAATGTTGAATGCAGGTCAGGCTTAATTCAACAAATAAACAACAATAATTTAGATTTTAAAAAAAGGTTCATGTGCATAAGAGAAATTAGCAACAACTTGATCACTAGCTAATAGGCAGATAACTGTTATCTTCTTGTCTGTAACACAAGCATTCAAGTAAAATGAAGGAACAAGAATTACCTGTTACTTTGTCTTTCTCCAGAGAGATCTCACCAATCAAAAGGTGGTAGAACACCTTGTACCATCTATCCGTTCAACAAAGATTGACCCATCAGATCACTATCAATGCAATTCGTCTACATCGTTGCTTCCTTATTGCAGAAAGCATCGTCCCACACTCATTTTTTGTCAGTTCTTGGAAAGTATCATTGCCTCTCCCTACACAACTTTTGTCCATTCTCAAATAGTCCCCAGGACATATCTGTATCTTAGAACCAAAGAAATCTATCCGGTACACACATTGAACGGTAACCATGGACTCGGAAACAGGAGTCTTCCTGTTATTTGCCAACTAAACCACAAGTTTGTATCATCTTGCAGCTCATAATCAAGTTGGCAAAAAGTCCCACTTCAAGATTAGTGTTATTTGTTGCAGGGATGAAGCAGAATCTAATTTCTTCTGAGGGTTTAGGTACATTTCCCAGTCCAGGTGTATCAAGCTATCGGGATAAAGGGTGGTGCTCAGAGAGGGTACCACGTCAATCACGCGGCGACAGGAGGCATATCGGTGTACTGAGGCCTTTTTATAGTGGCAGGGCATTGCCTTCCAAGTGGGATCACGCTGAAAGGTGGATCTGCAGTCCTGTTTTTGGGTACGATGCTGCTACCTCTCAATCTCGGCTTCAAAGACGTCCCAAGTCGAAAAGTGGGCCTATTGTACCTCCTGGGGTTGGAAAATATTCCAATTGCTCGCCTTCTTTGCAGATTTTTGATGGTGCTTCTTTGAAGAATTTCATGAAAACTCCGTTTTCGACTGGAGTTTTGATGCCCAACGGAGTTGCTATCCGTTATGGAGGAGTTGGAAATGATGGACATGCTTCTGTGGCTAGTCTGCCTTGGTCAGACGTGGTGAGCGAATGTTCGTTGCCTAGCTCTCAAGGTATGGCTTCTGTAGAGACTAGAGATTGATAGTGAACTAATAACCAATTTGGTGGAGTTAATCACTGGATGTGTTAAGCCTTGGAAATATATTTCATTAGCATTTACAGTTGAGAAGAAAATACAAAGCATGAGTTGATGTATATTATCAACGAAATATTCTCAATTCTTCTCTTATCCCTCTCTTTTGGAGCTAAGGAATGTGAAAGTTAGTCTATATCTCGGAGTTTCCACAGGATAGTCTTGAGAAGAACCAACTGCCTCATTATGATGCCTTTTTGTCCGTACCTTGTTTCTGAGTTCTGTACATATTTCAAGATTCCAGCTTTAACGTAACAATTTTATTCTGATGTTAGCTGCTCACTTGTTGAATCGAATTTTGCAGATGAGAAACTTGACGACGTGAATAATGAACAAAGTCTGATAACGCGTGACATTTCAAGAAGGGACATGGCAACTCAGATGAGTCCTGAAGGCACCAATCACTCATCTACAACAGGATCCTCATCTCCACCTACTAACCCTCCAGAACTGGAGTCTCAGAAAGACAATACATCTAAAATGGAAGTGAGGGAAGTGCGTGTCGACAAAAGATCCACCATGATTAATAGATGGTCAAAAAGACCTTCTTGCATAAGCAATAAAGGATCAGCAGGTTTAAAGAACTACAAGGAAAATTACAGACAAGCTAGGAAGTCATCTTGGGATATTTCAGATGCAGCATCAGACTTTTCCAAGTATGTGTTAAATCTCTGCATTTTATTTTGGACAGCCTTCCCAGGACTTTTAGTTTGTAGTTTTCATCAAACAAATGGATTGAATAGCACAAATTTATGAACCATCTTTTAAGGATGGGAAGTATTTTCCTGGTCTATTCCGTGATACAGGAAAGGTTATGAGCTAAACTCCAAACACAAGCAGCCATATGACCTTGGGGAAGGAATTGAATTTAACCTATGCAACCACAAGTCATAGCCTCATTCTTCATCAATGGAAGTCTTATCTTCAGTTTTTTGATAGATAATGAAAATGCCCATAAGTAACTCTTGTGACTTAAAGAGGTAAAGAAAGCCTAGTACCTATTGTTTCTGCAAAAAGACTCTTGTCAACTATGAGACGCATGATAATCGCTTTAAAGAAGTAAAAATGTCCAAGAATGTTTTGACCAAAGACATTGCAATCCTACCATATGTAAAGTTTATTGTGTCCACAGAAGCTTACCCTGACAATCCGAACATACTCTATGAAGCTTTTGACCTTTTGTGGTCATTTCGACTGCAGGTTACAAAGAGAGGAAGCCAAGATTACTGCATGGGAAAACTTACAGAAGGCGAAAGCAGATGCAGCCGTAAGAAAACTCGAGGTTGGTTATATTCATGTAGCACTGTAACATTTAGTTGTTGAATAGCGTTTGCAAGCTCCTTTAATTTTATTTTATTTTGGTTCCAACTAGACTCTCATGTTTATGGACTCCCTTCTCATATATTTGGAACTTATTCTCTAATGCTTAGATGAAACTTGAAGAGAAGAGATCATCATCCATGGATAAGATATTGAGCAAATTGAGAAGTGCTGAGATAAGAGCTGAGGAGATGAGAAGCTCGATATTGGTCCCTAGCGATCACCAAATTCCTAAGACGTCCCACAAGTTTCCATTTCTCCACAAGCTTGCTCAGTTTGGTTCGTTAAGCAGCTGTTTTCTCAGCCATGCTTTGTGATGTTGAGGCCATATCCTGCTGCTCTGTTCTCCCTACCTGGCGGCTCTATCTCGTAGCCCAAGTTCAAGTTTTGTATAGAACCGTATTTTTCGACACTTCTGTATTCAGAAATTTGCTATGCGTGCAAATTCTTTGAGCTGTATTAATCCAGGTAGAGTCATCCTGAATTGTTTAATTTAGAAAACCATTCAATAAGATATAAGACCACAACTTCAAAAGCAATATTGAAATGTTTGTCCCTGGGAAGCCTGAACTGCTTGCTGGTTACAGGCACAAGGCCTTCAACGCAACACTTACTAGAGTGATCATCATGGACAACAGGATTCCAGCCTGACCAAAATTTATAAAGCAAGGAGATACCTAGCACATTTAATGTCACTAGTAGCTACGTTGTCTTTTTGCTTCTTCTTGTTACACTTCTTTTTCTATTTCTTTTTTTGAATTGTTTGTTAAACTCTTGTGTCTGTAGCTGCAAATGACATGTATCAAAATAGCAAAGTTGGTAAATGACACAGTGCACTACCCGAAATGGTAAGGCTCCAGCAGAAACCCACATGTAATCTTTGGATTCCTTCTCATATTGAGCAGGACCACAATGATACTACAGTACACCAGAAGTTCAGTAGAGAAGATAGATTGTTAACATTAAACAGTTCAAATTATTCAGAGGTAATTCCGGTCCTAAACCTAGCACTTGCCCTCATCTCCTTGTAAACCAGTTACAATCGTAGGGCCAATTGATCATTGTTGTAGACCACGTGCGCATGGCTAATATGGTCTATACCTCCAATCTGCTCTCGAAGGTCTAGCACTCCCAATGCCATAACCCCACTGCATGGCAAATAACGAGTTATTTAAAACAATATGCTATGCAAGACACATTCTGATATCCACTACTGTAACGTCTATCTTTTCTATACGATGAAAATAAGTGAAGAGCTGTAAGGAAACTTGAGCTATTTTTCAATTTTCTCTTTATTCGTTGCTATACTTACATCATCAAAAGTCAGGCTTCCATACATCCTACCAAAGTTGCGCATAGGACCACCATAGCCCCCAAAAGGTTCAGGGCCATTCATCATAAACGGTCCACTAGGGCCAGCATCATCAAGAGGTGTGGCTGAATCTATAGCAACCTGGATCGAAAGTTTAGATCATAAAAATCATCCACCGAAAAAAGAAAACCCTTGACAGATTTTTGTATGATTTTGTGTTATGGCAAGGCTAGGTAAACAGAAGTTTCATGGACTACCTGATGCCCACATATCTCATGGGATCTTCGAGACACACGATCAGCTACACCTTCTTCAGCAAATGTTACAAACCCAAAACCTCTATGACCACTCCTCTTCGGGTCCTACTCTTGTGGAGTATTTTCAATGTTCATCAGGCTGACTCAAAATTATGACTCAACAGTAAAGCAACCGCAACATACCTTTGGAACATAAACATCTAATATATGGCCAAATCTACCAAAATACTGGCGCAAGTCTTCTGCAGTTGCTTCCTGTGGAAGCCTGCCAACAAAGATCTTTTTGCCCATCCCTCTAGCAGGTTCTCCTCCTACCCAATGAGAAGAGAAATAAATATAGAAATCATTAATAGAATGAACAATGAAGAACATAATTTGTAATTGCACCAACTTCCGTAAAATGAGCCTGGATGGTCATATAAGGTAGGAGCTCCTAGTGCTGCATATCTAGTTGCTGCAGAAATATATGCATTGTATGCACCATAACCACCATGAGACATTCTTCCTACGGGCCTGAAATCATCTTCCTGACAGTACAGAGTTAACATTAACTTAACCTCTGAATGTAGAACTTATCAAGGGCTATTGCAATATACATATCCTGGAACTAACAAATGCATCTTAAGTTAAAATTTAAGAGGAAGAGCATTCAATCACGGATATAAAACTAGGTAGATATGTTAGAACATGCCTTTGGTGTTGCTCGATCAACAACAACAGTAGAACCTTCTAATTCATGTGATTCAGCCATCAAATTGTCCACAGAATCTGCAGCATGGAAAAGGGATTATTCCTATGAATTGCAACATAAAGATGGCAATATTTGAAAACAAATGCAATTTCCAAAGAAAAAGTTGGCAAAGCAACCATTCTTTCTTTTTATTCTGCTTAGGGGGGATAAGGAAGGGGGATTAGCAACCATGAAAAGCCAAAGGACTGTACGCAATATGGAAAACAAAGCAAAGGATGCATGAGGAATGACATCAAAGCATGCACAGCAATGATATTAGTGGTCTGACCTGCATTTGCAAATGTGATAAATCCTATCCCACGATGTGTTTTTGAGTTATGATCCTGTGCACGGCATCAGTTAACAAATAC
Source organism: Erythroxylum haughtii (assembly GCA_025504935.2). Lineage (NCBI taxonomy): Eukaryota > Viridiplantae > Streptophyta > Magnoliopsida > Malpighiales > Erythroxylaceae > Erythroxylum > Erythroxylum haughtii. Next base: position 1,122,615 of record JANSVB020000417.1, read on the forward strand.
TCTGTTAAAATAACAGGGGAGAAAAAACACAACTGTTTATTGGTGTAAGCAAGCAGTGTGAAATGAAATAGAGAAATAGAGAGATGACCTTTGGCATATATAGATCTATTATCTCGCCATATTTCTCAAAATGACTGCAAACAAGAAGTGTATATACAATTATGCCTATTCCACATTTGACTTAATAAATAATATACAATGATAAAAACAAGAAAAAGTTAAAACAATCAGAAGATCTCCCTGGCCATGTCATGATCCTTTACCTACGAAAAGTTGCTTCAGTCACAGCTGGTGCTATCCTGGCAACAAATATCCTGGTCACTTTTTTTGCAGGGGCTCTCATTTCTTCCTGCCAAATGAAACAAGTAACTGGTATACAAGTGCTACTACATTGTATCGGCATATAAAATATCCATAAATTCTAAAATGACAAAGATAGAAGGTTGTAAAATTAGTTCACAATTTTGAAATCAAACCTTTGGAGTAGCTACTTTTACTTCCAACATTCTTTTTCCAAGAAAGTGTTCGCTTGATAGTGCATTCTATGAAAACAAAAATGTCACAAGCACGTCAACTTAGGAAACAAGCTCCATTTCACAAAAGAGCTGATAATAACCTTGGCATCTTCCTCTGACACAAATGTCACATATCCAAAACCACGAGATCGACCAGATGACCGCTCCTGAAAATGCAATGAAAAACAATGAATTTATCCCCACAAAAATAATTTGATGTATTAATATCAATAATCCACAATTATGACGTGGAACAACCAAGCTGTACATCTGTTGCCTGCAACAATTTAAATATTTTAGATTATCACAACTCCATCACAAATGAGCTTTAAATCCAAGTAGGAGATATCAACGTTAAGATCTTAAATTTCTCAATATCTACTTCTATCTTGCCTAGAATGCTGCTAATTGCAGTAAGCACTAACAAATGCATTAGGTAGGAACAGCAGCACTCCACTAAGCCAAGACAAATTGTTGATCCCAACACCAGAACAGCAAATAATTTAATTTCAAGCAATCAAACTGCTAAGAAACTAGAACCAAATCATTGCTTAGCTCCAGAAAGAAAGTCCCTCTTGTTAAAGGTTTGGTAGATGAAAAATGTTAGTAAACATGCTTATAATGGTTTCAATATCACTTTGTCCATGGTAAATATAAGGCCTTCACAAGTTATTAATTTTTACAGCATTCACCGTCAATGGTTCCATATGCTACTGTGCAATAAACACTTTCCAAGTGAAGCATTTTATCCACTAAACCAAATCGCCTCATGCAATAATTAGGACAAGATACTTCCTAAAGTGCAGCGTCAAAATTTCAAGCTGTAAAGCCCACCCACTGAAAGACGGGTGAAGAAGAATATTAAAACCAGAAATCAAACGTTATAAAAGCAAATTCAAATGTAAGCAAGACGCAGCTTGTATAAAACATAAAAAACAAAAATTCAACATGCATACAAAAGCTGCAATGTAAATTCAGGCACAACTTAAAAATACAAGCCTGGCGTCCACAAGCTGCTATGCTGTCCAACAAATCATTACAGTAAAGCACAATTGTCCAAACATGAATATTCATCAAACCAATTAATGCAGCTGGAGTTCTTAAAGGTATAAAGTGAAAATGGCCAACCTTCATGACAATACAATCCTCTAATTCCCCAAATTTGCTCATATATTCTCTTAAACCTTCTGTATCCACTTCCCAAGGAATGCCAAGAACCTACGATAAACAATCACACAAGAATATATCAATCAATCAAACCCACATAGAAAAATCAAACTTCAACAATTATTTGCAAAGTGCAACGACGAAAAACTAACCACAAGCTTTCGCTCCATGAGGAATTAAGAGCAATTTGCGCAGTAGACAAAAGGGGAATCAGAGAAACGGAGATGGAGAAACCCAAACCCTCAAAAAACCAGTTGGAGGAG
>JANSVB020000417.1:1152805-1162847 GCA_025504935.2 Erythroxylum haughtii
GCCGTTGTCGCCGGTGATAACGGTGATGTCGCCATCGGAAGTTTCGATGAGGTCCTCTTCAGGCCAAGGTAAGTCACAATCTTCTGGGGCTGGAGTTGAGCTGCCTGTAACTGCCGCACTGTAGCTGCAATGAATGGGTTAGCCAGTGTGAGGAGGTGGGGGGGATCCTCCTCACGTTCTCTGATTCAGACTTTTTTCATTGTGTGCCCAACAGAATCGGTAGTGGCAATGGCTTCCCCAGGTGGTGTTGGGTCCATGGGTGCCAACGGTGAACTGTGATCGTGGGGACGAAAACGGTGAGAAGGGAAGAGCGTTACTGTAGCAGTGCGACAAGAGTGTTACTGTGTACGCCATAAGAGGAAAATTGGTAAGCGTAAAAAGGTAAATGGTTGAGAGAAGGCAGAGTAAAAAAATATTTTCTAACAACTTTGTCTAGAACTAGGTACTTATTATTGTTTACTTATTCTATTTAGTGTACAAAATTCGTCTTCATCAAATCGTGGTCAAAGTTTAACGTAAAATATAAATTCAACGACTTTAAATGCAAGTATAAGAATCATAGACCAGTTGTTAATAATTTGACCAATGATGTTTGATTGCACTTAAACAGGTTCTAAGGACATAATAGTAATAACAATGATATTGCTTCTTAATGGGTTAATCAAACACTTTAGTTTGCGTTGCCAATAAGAGAGAAGCTAGTTATGGCTTCACTTGTTTCTAAAACTAATATTATTATATAATTATAAAAAAGTTATCCATCCCCATGTGTGTTTATTTTAATGATTTGTTGATGTAGTTGTAAAAAAACTTATCAAAATGTGTTTAATTATCAAATTAATGGTTTTTTGCTTTCAAAATTGGAAAAACTGCAACCTTATTATGAAAAAAAATAAAATTTGTGCTTTCTGAGTATTGCCAAAACATCTTAGTTCCTTTTCTTTTTATCTATCTTCTCCCTTTCACTTTTTTCTTCTTCTTTAATCCCGATCATCTCTTTGCTTCTTCTTTTTTTAGTTTTCCTAATTGATATCTCTTAGGATTTATAAGAGTCAAAGAAAAAGAAGAAACAACAACGACAAATTGGATTTATTGAAAATATTAATTTAAAATTTCCAAAATATGACTGTTAAGATAGTTTGGTATTGAGAATAGTATACATTGATTCAAGAATTTTCTTGTAATCACAAAAGTCTTTAGTATTAAGTGAGTTATTTATATTTGTCTTTATGCTCTTTTCATAAATAGATGATAAATATTTCTATAAACATTATAATCTATTTTGTAATAGTCAAGATGAAAATAAAAGAAAGTTTCTTTTTATTCTTCATTCTCCATTCTCTCATTTCTCAACAAAGTGGTATCAAAGCCTTATTTCTTAAAGTATAGAGAAGAGTTTTATGACAAAAATAAGAAATGACAAGTAATGGACTCTCTTCTTTCCAATTTTTTCATCTCACAAAGAAGAATTATGCGAAATGGTGTCTATGTATGAAAGCTTTACTTAATTGTAAAAATGTATAAGAGGTGTAGAGAAAGGCTATGAGAAGCCTCAAATGAAAAAAGTCCATTTCAAAATGAAAGAAGCTTTGTCCAATATAAGAAAGAAAGATCAACGAGCTCTCACTTCTATCCATTGATATTTGAAGGATTTAATGTTTAAAAAGGTAGTTGATGCAACTAGTTTGAAGAAAGTATAGAATATTTAAAAAAATCTTTTCAAGATATTGATCAAATAAAGAAGGTGAGTCTTCAAACACTAAGAAATGATTTTGAAGTTTTGAAGATGAAGGAATATGAGTCAATTTCAAGTTATTATGTAAGAGTGAAGGCGACTATAAATCAATTAAAGAGACAAAGATACGAGGTATAAGATGAATGTGTAGTGCAAAAAATTATTTGTTCTTCAACTCTCAAATTTGATTTATATGGTGTGTGTCATTAAATAATTAAAAGATTTAGACTCGATGTCCATTAAAGAATTAAATAGTTATTTACAAACCCATAAAGAAATGTTCAAGAGAAGACAAAAGGAGTCATTAGAGCAAGTTCTCAAAATTGAGACTACTTTAAAGAATGGTAGAGCATAAAATAATCAATTTAGAGGATGTAAATGGTGAATAGGATGTAGTTGTGATTTGTACAAAAAAGGGAAGAGGGAATGCAAAAGGCACAAATACTTAAGATAAAATCTAATCATCACAAAGAGGGCATGAAAGAATAAAAGGAAAAGGACGATGCTACTATTGAAATATAAATAAAAGGAGGTACAACAAGTCTAAAGTTAATTATTTTAATCTTTCTAAAATATACCATTGTTCTTAGGAATGTAATAGTGCCACTAATAATACTGAAGAAAGGGTTAATCTTATTAATGACAATCAATAAGTTGAAGTGCTAACTTTTTGCTAATAAGTAAAGAAGAAAAAATGATGTTGATAATATGTGGTACTCGGATACTGGTGTAAGCAATCACGTATGTGGATACAAAGGCATATTCGTAGAGTTCGACGAGAAGATAAGAGGAAATGTTTCCTTTAGAGACTTATCAAAAATACATATTGAAGGAAAAGGTACAATTCTCATCTCTTCAAAAGATAATAGTCACAAGTTTATCACCAATGTTTATTGTGCACCTAAGTTAAAAGTAATATTTTAAGTCCTTAAAAAGGAGTATAAAATTCTGATGAAAAATAAAATTCTTTTTCTTTGAGATCAAAACTCTAATTGATTGTTAACATGACTATATTAAATAGTTATAGCTGGAAAAAGAATCTTTGATGGGATGTTCAAATTGAACATTAAACCAATTAAAGCAAAATCGAACATGAGATTTGGCCACTTAAATTTTGGAACTTTCAAGGTCATAGGAGAAAAGAAGTTGGTATAAGGGATACCTTTAATTAACCATCCTAATCAATTGAAAATATGCTACGGAGAGTTCTCATAAAGAAGCAATATTAATAGCCACTGGTCCTCTTCAACTTGTACATGCTATTATACGTGGACCAATCAATTCACCTTTATTTGGTTATAAAAATATTTCTTACTTTTTATTGATGATTTTAGTAGAAAAACTTGGGTTTATTTTCTTGAGAAAAAATTTGAAGTGTTTGTTTCTTTTAAGAATTTTAAAATGCTTGTAAAAAATGAATGATTATAAATTAAAGCTTTAAGATCAAATCGAGGAGACAAATTTATAGCTAATGAATTTAATAATTTTTGTGAAACTCATGATATTTTTCATCCTTTAAAAATTTTAATATCACCACAATAAAATAAAATAGTTAAAGAAATAATATAACCATCCTTAATATGGTAAGATGCATATTAAAGGACAAAAATATGCCTAAGGAGTTTTAAGCTAAATTTCTTATGCAATGTATTTGTACAATCATTCTCCAAAATCAAATGTCAAAGATCAAATCCCTCAAGAAGCATAGAGTGGAATTAATCTAGTGTTTATCATTTGCAAATTTTTGAAAACATTACGTATGCTCAAGTTCCGCACCAAGGAAAATCCAAGCTTGATGATCAAAGTGTTAAACATGTCTTTATTGCATATTATTTATATTCCAAAGGCTACAGACTATACAATCCAAACAATAGTAAAGTGGTGCTAAGTCGAAATGTTGAATTTGATAACAAAGCTATATGGAATTGGGAGGCTTATGAAGAAAAAAATTATAATTTTCTTCCATATTTTAGAGAAGAAGAAGAACAAGAGACTGCAATGCTTATACAAGGGACAACTCCACGTCCTTCACCACTTCCATCATCTCATAAAGAAAGTTCAAAAGCAAGCTTAAGGGAAATGAAATATATAGGAGATATTTATGTAATATCTAATGAATTTATTCTCGATAATGATGAATTATATTGTTTTCTTATAGATAGTGAACTATTAAATTTTAAAGAAGTCATGCAAGATAAAAGGTGGAGATTAGCCATGGATGAGGAAATCAAGACAATTAAAAAGAATAATATTTAATAATTAACAATTCTTCCTAAGTTAAGAGCCATTGATGTCAAGTGGATAAACAAGATGAAAAAGATTGCTAATGTAGAGGTTAAAAACATACAAAGCAAGGCATGTAAAGGATGCAAGTAAAAGTGTGGAGTTTATTATGATGATATTTTTTGCATTTGTTACTCGAATGGAGACTTTTCATTTACTCATTTCTTTGGTATGTCAAATGAAATAAAAATTTTATCTAGATGTAAAGTTGGTCTTCTGTAATGGCTATCTTAAAGAAAAAGTCTATGTTTAATAACCATTGGATTAAGTGGTTAAAATATAGAAAAAATGAGAATGAAGAAAGCTTTGTATGAATTGAAGCAAGCAATAAGGATCTGGAATAACTGCATTAACAAATTTTTTCATGAACAGGTTTGTTTGTTGCCTTAATGAATATGTTCTTTACATCAAAATTCATAATAATGGAGACATTTTTCTTGTTTGTCTTTATAAGGATGACCGTATTTTCACAAGAAATAATTAAAACTTGTTTGAAGAATTAAAGGGGCTATGTCACTTAAATTTGAAATGACCAATATAGGACTTATTTCATGTTTTCGGACCTAAAGGTAAGGCAAATAGAGCAAGGAATATTCATATATTAATAAGGTTATACAAAGGAGGTCTTGAAGAAGTTCAAACTATTTGATTATAATCCTATAAACACACTTATAGAAATTGAACTAAAATTATAAAAGTATGAATATGGAGATAAGGAAAATCCTATTGTTTTAAAAAATTTTATGGGAAGTTTGAGATATTTAACACGTTCAAGACTCGATATCTTTTATTCAGTTGGAGTAGTAAGTCGATTTATAAAAACTTCTTCCTTCACCCATATAAAAGTTGTCAAGGGGATTTTGGACTATTTTGCTTCTCTTCTAGTAATTTCAAATTTTTGATATTTTATTATAGCGATTTTATGAGAGATATTAGTGATAGAAAGAGTACAATTGGTTTTGAATTTTTTAGGTAAATGTGTTATTTCATATAGTTCAAAGAAGCAATCTATTGTTTCTCTTCCAATTTGTGAATTTGAATATATGGTGACAACTTCATGTACTTATCATGCTATTTAGTTTAGAAAATTGTTGAAGGAACTCCATTTACCATAAGAAAAAGTCATGAATATTTACATTGCTAACAAGTCTGCACAAACACTTGCCAAGAATCTAGTGTTTCATTATTGAAGCAAGCATATAGGTATAATGTATCATTTCATTAGAGAATGTATTACCAACAAGGAAGTAGAGCTTAAGTATGTGAAAACTCAAGATCAAGTTATGAATATTTTTACAAAGGCATTATAGTTTGAAGATTTTTTAAGATTAAGAGTAAGAAATTTTTCAAATTAAAAGGGGATGTTGAAAATAGTAATTTAAAATTTTTAGAATGACTCTTAGGATTATATGGTGTTGAAACTAATATGAATTAATTCAAGAGTCTTTTTGTAACCACAAAAGTCTTCTAGTATTAGGTGAGCTATTTTTATTTGTATTTATGGTCTTTTCATAAATAAAGGAATAAAATTAATATAAATACCATAATCTATTCCGTAATAGTCAAAATGAAAATAGTAGAAAGTTTCTTTTCATTCTTCATTCTCTATTCTTGCATTTCTCAACAAGATCTCCTCCAAATTCAAAGTTTTCGAGCTTCTTTGAAAAAACATCTTTATATGTTTTTCTTAAATTTTCTTTCTTTTTTATACATTGTGTTTTGAATTTGTAATTGTAAATTTTGTTAGTGGATTAGATGATTATTAAGCATTAATGATTGTTTGTTGACAACTACTTTAATCACATTTTTATAAATTACGTTCACCATTGTGAATGCTCACAAGTAATGGGATTTCACTTGGTTTTCACTCTCACTCTATCTCTAGTTATTTTAATTGTTAACCTTTGTTAAGTATTCTAGTTATAAGCTTTTATTATGTCTTTTGAATTATTTTCAATAGTTCATATTTCTTATGGTTAGTACCATCTGTTTATATATAGATGCTTTTGTTTACATATGCATTAACTTATAATTAGATTTTAAGTATGAGAAGAAATTAATGATTATGTATTCAGCTTTATATGTTGATAAGAAGGTAAGTGTGAAGCATCTCACTTTATAAAGTTTGTTATATAACTAGAATCCAATATGTTGTTTATTATTCAATTGCAGCCCGATATTGGGAGGCTCATTACTTCAGTTAAGATAAATAAAATATGGATGTTACTGACGATATGGATGTTAATGATACTATAAATGTGACTGACAATATCGAATATGACCTTGATACGAAGCCAAAGCTTCTAACTAAGATGGATGCACTAACTAAGGATATGATCCCTGCTTGTTAGTTTGTTTAATTTGTGTTGATGGAAATATTACAACATAAGTTGATAAATATTGTATGCTATATATGCTATAGATACTAAAAAGGGCTACAAAACATAAGGACAAAGTCAGAAACTTCTCTTTGCATAAATTGACAAATATAAGAATTTGAACTGAAAATGTTGAAAATATAACTTGAGGAGGAAGGATTACAGAGTTTAGTATGATGCCAACATTTGATTGTACCTAGTATGAAATAATGACTTGTATGAAATAGTGACAAATATATATATGCTCAAGCCTTGCAATTCTTCCATTAGCCTTACAATACTTCCACTTTTAATGTATTTCTTTTTCTTCTTCCATATAAAAGCCAAGACAATCTCAAAGTGGTTGATTTCACATGAATATTTAAATTTATTTTACTTATTTAATTAATCTATCTTATTTTCTAACTCTTAATGTGTGTTTAAACTTTGATAAATGAGCAACATATGTTATGGAGTCACGCATCCTAAATTTCCTTGCTTCTATAGGTTCTTCTAATATTATGAATACCATACTGTCATCAATACTAAATTTAGTTTTAGTACGATAATGTACTAACATCAGTCAACATTAGGTACTATTTTAGATAATTTTTAAAAATTATAAATTAATCTATAAACTTTTTAAAATTTCAAAATAGTTACTCAATATATTATACTATATAATTTTTAACTTTACTTTAATCTTCTATCTAAAAATCATAACAATGGAAATTTGAAATAACAACAATATATTTATTTCTTTTAATACTATTTTCACATATTTGACATATAAAAATAACCATAATTAATATAAAAAATAATTTAATCATCATATAAATATAAAATTAAGAATAATATAAAGTACTTAAAAATGTTACAATTTCATTAGAAAATAAATAATAATTACATCAAAGTATCAAATAAAAAGAATAATTTCAAGACTCTCTAAGCATTACAACAAGATTTTGTCTTGAGAAAACTACAACTAGAAATGAAACTTGAAATAAAAATGTTTACAGATATATTTATATTATATGTAAAAAAAACTTAACATATGTATCAAATATAAGTAAAATTAAGGGAAGAGAAGAGATGGAAAACCTATAATTTTATTTAATCGAATATCCGCTCAAATTTCATTGCCATCAATTCTCGTTTGGCATAAAATCGTTATCATTAAGAGGAGCCTCATCATTATCATCATTCAAATTGCACCACATGACATGTAATATTTTTCCATTTAAGATTATCTTCCAAGTTAAGATCATATATCAAACTCAGTTCCTCAAAAACTCAATCCGCTAAAAAATTGATATGGTCAAGGCAAATAGAATCTACAGAATTACTTGTTCTACTAAGATTCCTAGTAAACAAATAAAATTAAATTACTAAGAAATTATATTTAACTTAATAATAATAATAACAACACACCTTTCTCTAAGCTTTAAACTATATCAAATAAAGACCAAGTTGTTAAATCTTTTGTGTTCCAATCTATTTATTTTTTTGAAATGGATGAATTTAATTATGCTCTAAATCTTTCACACTTTGTTGCATTCAAAAATTAAAACACCTCTTCCAAATTGGTTGTACTAGGCAACTTTAGGACAAAAAAATTATAAACAAAATAAAGTGATGATTTATTTTTAACATGTAACAAAAGTGAAAAAAATATACTTGAATTAAGCTCGTCTCCTTGATGACTATTAATGGATATCCTAAAATCACCAGAAACATTCTTATAAAGTTCCATTTGTAAGCTTAGGGGATCTTGCATCATCTTATGGGCAACAATTATTGTAATAGTTAATCAAATTCTCTTATTAACTTCAACTTTCTTTGTAATTTTTGGTATAAAATAGACACTAGGATTTAAAAATAAGCGAACTGCACACAAGAGAGAGTAAAGTTGCCTTTCTCATCTTTCATTGATAATTACAAGATAAGATGTGTATAAAGAAGGTCTATTTTCATATTGGCTTTGATTACTTCCTTTACCCTCTCCATAATATTATCAAAATAACTCATTGTTGCCTTCTCATCACTTTCACCACCCAGGCGAAGTACCCTCACTAAAGGCTCACAAACTCAAATTAATATTGAAATTGATATTAAAATTTATGATCTTCAACTATATTTCTGGAGCCTCTGACCCAACATTGGACCTAACATGCTGAGATGAAACTCACTTATCACTTATAAACAATTGCTTCAACTCCTTCTTCATTAAAACAAAACAACAATAAGAAATTAGTTGTAAATGTTGTAATAGTATGATGACATAAGTTCTTACCATTGGTTAAATTCTTTCTCAATAAATTTAAGACTTGTGCATGATTGTAAATGAACTTGTTCACTTTTTTTCCTTTCTGTATAATCTCATCAATGATAGGAAAATGCATTAGACCTAACATGTTGAGATGAAACTTACTTATCATTTGTAAACAATTGCTTCAAATCCTTTTTGATCAGAACAAAACAATGATAAGAAATTAGCTACAAATATTGTAATAGTAGGACAACACAAATTCTTACCATTGGTTAAATTGTTTTTCAATAAATTTAAGACGAATGCATGATTGTAAATGAATTTGTTCACTTTTTTTGCTTTCTGTATAGTTTCATCAATGATAGGAAAATATCTAGCATTTCTTACATATTTCAACATTAGGTCAATGCAATATGTAACATAATGAGCCCAATAAAAAAAATTATACTAGCTTTGCAGTTTTCTTCCAGTTGTCTTTTAAGCAGAATCATTATCAGTAATGAACTAGACAACATTTTCTAGCCCAACTTTATTTACAACTTCATCAAATATCTTAAATAGAGTATCAAGATTTCTAACAAGGCCAAATGCATCAATATACTTCAAAAACATTATCCTCATTTACAAAATAAAGCAAAGAATTGATAATAGGTTTCTGTCTTCTATTTGTCCTACCGTCACACATTATTGAATACCTATAAGTAACCTAAATCATTCTTCTTTAATCTAAATAACTATTATTTCATAAACATAGCTACTCAGAAGTTTACCTCTATAGTCATCAGTTGAAGGAACTTTATATCCTATACTATAAGAGTCAATAACATATACTATAGGTTAGTAATAAGAAGACTAGTCAACATTAAATACTAGACATGAATCGTACCATCATCTAGCCATTGTCATGTCTATATTGTAACATCCCATTACTAGTGGGAAGGGTAAAATAGTAATTTGGAGTGGTTAATGAGTGCTTAGAATCACCTTTACATGTTCATGCATAATATAGCATACATATACACGTAAATAGTAAATTTTGCACATGAAAATGACTGTACATGCATTCATGACATTTTCCGGTATAATTGTTAATAAATGTGATTGTTATTGAAAAATGTGATTTGTGTGCTTGAAAATTGAGTTGGAGAGGGTCATTGAGGTTTTAGAATTTTTAGTGAATTTTAGAGAATTCTTTTTCTGAAATTTCGGGGTATTTTTTGGACTAGGAAAAATGCCAAGGGGCATAATGATTGTTTACCGGTAGTAGAAATTACTGTCCAATGGCACTGGAAATTTAGATAAATAATTTTAGGATTTATTAATCTGAGCCATTAGAAATTTGGGAATAAATTGGAGTAGAATTTAGATTTTAATTGGAAAGAAACTAAGTGAGGGCTT
>JANSVB020000417.1:1234052-1247973 GCA_025504935.2 Erythroxylum haughtii
GTTCATTCGTCAAACCAATTACTTTCCGGTCAATTGGGGGTCATGATGTGTTGCTAGATACCGCTCATGACTTGCTTGGATTAAGTGTTAATCTAAGTGGCCAACATAACCGGGAACCTAATGGGTCACACGCATAAGAGTGATTCGGAGAATTCGTAAAATAGTTTTGGACAGAGATCCAATATATGGAGAGCAATAGGACTAAATGGATCCCGATGAGATTGGGATATGTCCCGATGAGATCGCGACATCGATATTGCTGAGACAGGTCTTCGGTGTTTTTTCCATACCGGGACCCGGTAGGATCGACCCCAGTGTGACTGGACCACCTCAGCATTTATATATATATATATATATATCATCATTTACGTGGAAGGATGAGAAGCTTCTTTTAGCCTTGTCAAAAGTAGCATTTAATGGCTTTAAATGAAAAAGACAAGATGACTAAAAGACAAAAAAATGCTAAAGGAAGGTAGATGGTCGTTGGTATAAGAGAGGGTTTAGAATTCAAAGGATAGATAGTTCTTGAAAAGTGGTTTTCAAGTTTCTCTTTGAATACACACGATAATCATCCTCTCTCCAAGCTTCATCTTCCTTCTTCAAGCTTCTTCTCCTTAGCTCTCCAAGAATAAGGTAAGATCTAGCAGTCTTCACTTTATTCTAGCTATTCCCGGGTCAAAGGGTTTGCCCCAGTTAGGTTCTCCGACCTCTGCGTGGATACCGTTAGAGACGGTCTCCTTTGGTCGTTATTGTTTGACTTCGTTATATAGACATATGGATCCTGGCTTTCAGGAAGGTCCCGGAACAAAAATTTTTGTTTTCCGCACCGTGTGCATGTGATGCACACACCGGGATTTCCCTACATTAGCTGTTTCCTTTTTCTTATTTGTTGAAAATTAATTATCACTTTATTTTGTTTGTAACGCTACTTTTGTTATCTTATGATCTACAGTTTCTTGGTGGAATTAATTCGGAAGTAGTGTTCCAGAATTACAAAGATTTGCAATTCGAATTTAAATTCAATATGTGAGTGCAACAGGCTGTGAACGGAACTGAAGTACGTTTGAATTCATCCATTCCAAGAAAAGGAATAGATTGGAGCATAAGAGATTGAATGACTTAGTATTCGTTACAATTTAAAGCTTCGAGAAAGGTATGTTATTATTATTATTAATTTTGATATAATTTCTTGTAATTTTCTAATAATTAAATTTTATTGTTTACTAGAAATCTTAATAGTACAAGTATTTCAACAGATCCAATTTCTATTGATAATATCGATCTTTTGGCAGATTAGGTTTCTGAGGAACTGAATTTGGTATATGTGAATGACTTAGAAGATAATTTTGGTTGGGAAAGCATTAACATGTTATTTGGTGCATTGAATTTGAATGATGATGATGATGATGGGACTCCTTTAAATGATGATGATTTTGTATCAAATGATAACTGGGATTAGTGTAGTTATAGCGGGTATCTTTCCGTAGATAATTGAATGAAGTTTTAGATTTTTGTTTTTCCTCTTCTTTTAATTTTACTTACATTTGATATATATGTTAAATTCTACATATATAATATAATTGTAAATGTTTTTGTTACAGGTTTCATTTCTACTTGGTTGGTTCCTTATCACGAGCTTTTGTTGTAAATTGTAAAAGTTTGAGAGTTAAGGATATTTATTATTCTTTTCATTTGATATTTTGATGTAATTATTATTTATTATATGATGAAATTGTAATATTTAAATATTTTGTATTGTTCTTAATTTTATATTTGAAAGATGATAATTGTCTTTTTTATATTAATTGTGATTATTATTTATATGTGAAATATCTTAAAATTATTGTTATTTTATATTAATTGTGGTTATTATTTATTATTGTAATTTTTAGAAACAGAGTTGATGTAAACTTATACAGTATACAATACAACAATACAATATGACAATTAACTATTTTGCAATTTCTAAAAAAAATCAGGATTATTTCATAAATTTAAAAATTATCGAAACAGTATTCGGTATTGATCGGTACTAGCTGTACCAGAACTCAATCCGAAACCAAATCTCGTACAATATTTGTAACTTTGACTAGATCTCTTTCGATCTTGCGTCTCAGAGAAATTTATACTGAGTGTTATTGTTGTAGTATTTATTTAAAATATATTTTACATGTTTTTAAAATATTAAATTTAATTTGAACACTTTTTAATTAAAATATTTTTTAGTTATCCACGGAGTATCTTATGAGGGTCCTAATTATAAAAAGGTATCTTTAAGCCATCCACATCTAAATTAACCCCCGCTCAAATCAGATTGATTCCTTGTAGGAGACAAAACTTTGATTCCAAATTTTAAACAACTACGTAAATAAAATAGGTTCAAATCTACGAACTCATTTATAAGTTAAATTTATGTGTTGTTGTACGAAGATACCATAACTTGCGAAAACCGAAAGCTGCTACGAGACACAGATACGAGTTACGACACCAACCGAAGTTGAAACAAACTCGTTGCCTCTGTCACTAACAATGAAATACCTTCCAGCTTTGGTCATTACTATGTACCGTAACTTCCTTAGGTAGGCCCACAGCTATGACTATAAAGCTAGCTCGGTCTACCATGATCCTGGGTGATTCGATATGAAGGTATGTTCGAAATCTTCGTGACTACTATATATCCAAGTTCCCATCTTTTTCCAATTTTCTTTAGTGGGTTCTATCTTAAATCCTGTCCTTTGAAACGAGAGGCTACAAAAGCATATAATGTCATTGAGCACATCTTTGTTCTTGCTTCTCATTTTTGCAGGGTGCGGACGTTTTCAGTAGTCTTAATCTCCAACTTCTCCTCATTTCCCTCTGTCTCTTCGCTTCCAGATGTTCCGGTCTCAAGGTTTTTTCCCTTCTGATTCTATGTTTCCATGTTATTTTCCCTTTTTGTTTTTAGTTTATATTGCTTGTTTCCGTCTATGTGTTGTGTTATTTGTTTTCTGCCAATGAATCAGCTTGGCGAAACCTGTTCCTCCGACAACACCTGCGATGTAGGATTGCGGTGCGAAACTTGCCCTGCCAATGGGAATACCCGACCGAGATGCACTCGGGTACAGCCATTGAATCCGACAACAAAGGTGGGTTGCTTTTTCTGCAAACTGAAACATTTGTGTTTGTTCTTTTTCTGCAAATAAGCGGAAATGGCTAAAGCAAATTGGTTTTATTACGACTGCACATGGGGTTAGGTGAAAGGTCTGGCATTCAACAAATACTCATGGTTAACCACTCACAATTCCTACGCTCTTATGGTTGCTAAATCGGGGACAGGTTCGTTTTTGCTGTCTCCGACAAACCAAGAAGACTCTGTCACCAACCAACTTAAGGTTAGACTTCTTCTATGCAGCAAAGCTTTTGACATTTTAATTGTTTTGGAAGCGAAAAGAAAAGTTCTTCTGCACGACTTTTATGTTGAATCTTGCTCTTCCATTTATTTATTTATTTATTCATCTTTTGCATCCTCTGTTAATTGGCAATAACTTCTCTGCTAAAGTGGCTCTTTTAAAAAAAAATCTAAAGTTTTGAACTTTTTTTTTTGGGTAAGTAAAAGTTTTGAACTTTGACATGTGAAACTTTTATAATTTCGTAAAACGCTGCACCTTTTCAACTTTTCTTTCTCAATTTGTTGTCGTAAGCTGATTGATAATTAGGTCAGGTACACCAAATTTTTATCTTACTACCCAAGTCTTTGACGTGCTCATAATATGATGTATGAAACGACTGTGATGTTAACTTATTGTAATCTTAAAGAAGTGGGATATCACTCTATGCTTAAATAAGAAAAAAGACTAAATCATTCGATGATTTGCCAAAAGCGAATGCTGGTCTTTCTGTAGATAAAGCATATGGTGGAGTTGCGGAGAGAGGCAATTTAGGTAAATCTTGCCTGGTGATGGTAGCTTTGGCTTATCTGTCCAATAATATTTGATCAGTTAGCTAAAACTAAGCATTCCAGCTGACCCCATCTTCAAGATATGGTACTTCTGCTTTAGCTATTCCTTACAAGAACCTGCTCCAGAGCCTTTGCACTTGACATCTTGACAAAGTTTTAGTGTTACGGTTCTGTAATTGGATCTTGTTTTGACTTGAATTTGTTTTTTTTTTTTTTGTCTGGGAGAGGATGTTGCATATTTTTCAATTTCAGAAACTTCTCCAAGTCAATTTTTAATTGGAAATTGTGACAAGTTGGACGATTTTCTTTTCTTTTTATTCTTATAGTTCTTCCCTTAAGTATTTTCTCTCAAATTTACTAAGACGAATAATGATTAACCCACTAGACTATAATGCTTAAGCTTGAATTTACTTGTAGAATGGGGTGCGAGGGCTCATGCTTGACATGTATGACTTCGAGAATGACATTTGGCTGTGTCACTCTTTTGGTGGAAATTGTTATAACTACACTGCATTTGTAAGTACCATTTACTATCATTGTTTCCTTTTTAAAGAATTCAGTTTTCTCACTATGATGGTTGACCAATTCACTAATTTAAACCACATCCAGCAACCAGCCATTAATGTACTGAAAGAGATCGAATCATTTTTAGCTGCCAATGCATCAGAGATTGTCACCATTTTCATTGAGGATTATGTGACATCCCCACAAGGCTTGACAAAGGTTTTTAATGCTTCTGGTCTAAGCAAATACTGGTTTCCAGTGTCAAGCATGCCAAAGAGCGGTGAAGATTGGCCAACAGTGGATGACATGGTCCAGAAGAATCAGCGGTTGGTGGTTTTTACTTCAAAGTCAGATAAAGAGGCTTCTGAGGGCATTGCTTATAACTGGAAATATGTGGTAGAAAATCAATGTGAGTTTATGCAAGCCTTGCTGATACATATATATGGTATTATTTAACTATCCCAAATCCTAGAGTCCTTGTCATATTTGGTAGCTGTACCTTAGATGTCTCTGACAAATAAAATTATATAAACCTAGCTAATCCTGCACAGAAAGGATAAACAACAAAAGAAATCAAACGGAGATGTTACCTTCCTAAGATTTCTTAGGCACAGTCAAAAGGTTGCACTATCCATGTCTAACTGCACTGTTCTGACACATTGTTTTGTATATATGAACTCTGCAAATTATTATCTTTGTTTGGTACCTACAAAAAAAAAGTCTATATTGACACCTAACGATCAGGTTTAATAGTTTTTTTGTATATGTTACAGATGGAGATGATGGAATGGTAGCAGGTTCATGTCCAAATCGCGCTGAATCACCTCCGCTGAACACAACTACTGTATCTCTGGTTCTTCAGAATTACTTTCCCACCAATCCAAATTCCTCCGAAGCTTGCTTGGACAATTCAGCTCCATTAATAAGCATGACCAACACTTGCTATGAAGCAGCTGGCAAGCGTTGGCCAAACTTCATAGCTGTTGATTTCTATCAGGTACTTGATGGGTTTGTTCTCAATGCCTAAATGGAAGCAAATCATGTATGAGTTCAAACCTGAAAAGTCATTATTGAGTTAGATGAAGCATGATTTTTGGATTGAACTGATAATATTTATTGTTTTCTGATTTTTAGAGGAGTGATGGTGGAGGGGCACCAGAAGCAGTGGATGAAATGAACGGCCACCTCACTTGTGGATGTGGCAATATTGCATATTGCAGGGTATGATATCTGCCCATCTACCTGTCTAATCATGTTTTCTCTTAATTGCAACTTAAAATAAAAAGAAGTTAAGTTATTAGGTCCTGCGTTGCAGAGTAATTATTCAAAGTCAGGCTTTTGCTGCTGTATTTTAAAGATTAGGTTCATGTGGGTCTAACATTAGGTAAACATTTAATATCATCCCAGACAATTAACATATGTTTCTGTAGAGTCAAGTAGCAATGGTTATTAACTAAAGTACTCTGTCATATGTCCTGTACTTCACGGGCAGGCAAACGCTACATTGGGCACGTGCGACGTTCCTCCTACTGCACCTCCTCCACCGGCTGCTGATGGAGGAAATTCGCAAGTTCCTGGGGCAACTCCCACCGTTTCCGGTCATGTAGACGGCATAACAACACTCCGATTATGGTGGTCGCTTGGAATAGTTTTGATAATGACCCTGTCATTTGGCTTGTAATGAATCCAATGTTTGCCTTGCCTTTGTAGAAACATACCATAGCTTTTTATAGATGAGTTACGGCATGCCTGTCTTCATATGCTGTGGGTTTACTCAGTGCGAAGGTCCATTTCCAGCATGCTGTGGGTTTACTCTGTGCCAGTCTTCATGTGCTGATTACGTATTTTTGACTAAAATTGGTAAAGTTGAATCAATTTCGAACAAATTTAAAGGTTCAACTCAAACATAGATATTAATTGTTTTAACTTTATTCTTAAAAGTACTCTCTAAATATAAAATGAAATTATTAGAAATGACTTCAGTGAGTGAACATGCTCCAATTACGTAAATGACGGCTGAATGGAAGTACTATATATTCCAGTTGCATTCAGACACAAGATATACATTGCAAAATGAATAAAATTGATATTTGGACAATGGTAAAAAAAAAATCAATTACTTTATTAAAATTTAGAAAGTAAATGCTGATCACCAAACAGAACACATTGTTTATTTACGTGAATAATGTATTTGTAAGCTCCTCTTAACTCCCTTCGGAATATCCTTACTTGACCTGCAACTTGTGCACAGATTCATGGAATTTGTCCAGGCCGAATCTCACTGTAACTCACCAACTGGTGCTTCATTAAGCCATAGGAAATGGATGAAGTCGTACAACTTTGTACTGACACTAACCTGTGTTGTAGCATCGGTTGTGATTATCCCAATTATAGACCCACTAAAACCGCAAAGGAATCTGGGGGGAAAAGCATTCAATACCTTATATGGTGTTGGGTTCAGTCTTCTCATGTGGTCAGGTCTCATTTGCTCAAGCTGATTGATGCAACGGTGTCTTGTGTCCTTGAGGGAAGGCAATTCTTCTCTGGTTTTATCTTCAGCAAACATAGATCAGTTAAGTCCACTGGTATACTATTGATGCAGGTTGATTAGCTATTCATGAAGGTAGGATTCTTACGACGGTATGATTTAAGATGCTTGAAACTCACAAGAAAAAAGAATATGATATAGTTGGGATAGTAATTGTAGAGAAGGATAATTTCCGTATCCACTTGTGAGATGTAAATGCAAAATACAATTTATCAAAAGAGGTCATACTCTAATCTAGATATGATAAGTAACCCTACCAGAGCTACCAGGCCAATAACACTTCAATAGCTCCTCAACCTTCTGTGGAACCACGTATGCTCTTTTGGACTCGTTGAAGGGATGCCGACAGAGTATCCGCTCCCCCACCTGAAAGTTCAAACAAGTGAATTTAGGATTTAGTAACCATTGTCGACCTAGTCAGATGGAAAGAACTTTGTCGAAAGTGACTCAAAAGAATCACGTATAATATATTTATTTACTGAGAAACCATCAATAAATCCATTACTTTTGGAGATGGCTCATTTTCTCCAGTCATGATGTCCACCAGTGGGTAGCCTTCTTTACCATACAGTCTGTAACACCGCTTTTTACATGGTATAGACACCTAGTAAAATATCCAACAAGAAGAAAAACACTCAAAACATCGAGAAATTATCCTTCTCTACAATTACTATCCCAACTATAAAAGTTCCTTGGCACTCCGATCAAACCTTTGAAACATCTTCAGAAAGTTTAATGCGAGGTTGATTATTTATTTCAACGAGCTTAAAGACACAACCCAGAGCAGCTTGAGAATAGCAAGTGACGAGATAGGTCCCAATTCCAAATGCATCTACTTCATGACCCTGTACAGAAAAATGAAACTCAACATCACTAAGATTTTAAGGTTCAGCACCATTTTCCCAATTTTCTACTTTCTCTTTATAGATTGGAGAATAAAATACAGAGGTTGATGAATATACACAGTTTAAGCTGAGCCACAGCAGTTAGTGACATGAGATTCTGCAATCTCAGCCTTATATGGAAAATTCTCAGGCATTTAGGAAACAGAAAAAGCAAATGCAAGGCCTTCCTTCAACTTTGGCATAGAAGCAACATGAGTCTTCCAATATAGCAAGATGAGCAATTCTCAGTTAAAATTTCAGTAGGGTATGACGATTGACAGAGGAATGAAATTTTCATCTTAACTGATCTCATAGTCAAAAGAAAGAGGAATGGGTTGCATTTATCCCCTAAGTTCTGGTCACAAGATGCTTTAGGATGATGACATTTGCTATAAGCACCTCTGATTTAGAATAATCACCTGCTTGTTCAGAGCATCGATCGTTTCCTCATTGAGGTCATTGCTGGCAGTGATATTCATCTTTCCAAAGCCGAGAACTCCAAATTCCTTCTCAATGTGGCAAAAGAACTTGCGTGCTTCACATGATAAATATGCCAGATCACCAGAGTCCAACCTAATGCCTACTGCCTTGTACCTGTAAATTGCTCCATAAAAACCAACCAGTGGAAACTGAATGCAATAAATTAAGTTGCCCTGGTTGTGTAGAGCCTACTATGCCAAGTTGATCCTCAAGAGACAATAAGATGGTAAATTCAAGTTATGCTTGCAGAAGAAAAATCATGAGAAGGAATTTAAAGGCAACAGTGATTCGATCCCCATAGTTATACTGTTATAGAGGACCCAAGAGCAATGTGAACAGATATATAAACTTTCATACTTACCCCAGATCATTTAGTGCTAAGGCAACAGCACAGAAGTTAGGGATCCCACTCCTAATAACCTGCCAAATTTATGTGTCAAAAGACTAATGATATAAATTCCTTCATCCATTGAAATTAACAAAGCAAGAATCAAGTGAGAAAAGACAATCATAATAAACAACATAACATAATCATTGTGGCTACTTGATTAGAACAGTTAATTATTGCACCGCTGTGGAGATTTTATTGTACAAAAATTCTACAATATTATCATTTGATGATCGAAGATCTTCAACAAGCATATAGATGACACACATATTTCATGGGAGATCATCTTTGTGAGGAACTCTAGCAAATTGAGAAAACATTACAAATCTACCAACTTGCAAAAGATAATTAATATTAAATGCAAACTGTAGCATCTAAAGCCAGAAAATGAAGTAAAAGTTCAACGTAGACAGGCACCATCCACAGAAGTAAACCACAATAAGCTAAAACTTGAGATGTTTACTCACATCATATGTATCTACGAGTGCTAGAAAACTGTTAGGAAATGCCAGGGCATAAGAGGTGAAGGCTGCTAGCTCACTTTGATTGGTCTCACCAAAGGTGCCACCCAAGGAATTTGACCACTGCAAGCATGTAGAATATCTTAACCAACTTAAAAATATAAATTCAACTTGCCAAACAGAGAGCAATTTCTGGTTCAAGTCATTCTTTGCCTAATTATACAGATGTAGTTGGAAACATATACTCTTAAGTCTCAATTTCCACAGAACTCCAGGATATATGTTGCTTTAGTTGCCTTTGAAAACCTTATCAGCAATGATTGGGGCATACATGGTGATAGCAACAACAGGATAAAAGAAATGATAGCAGAGCACTTCGTCATTACAACTAACAGAACACTAATACAACTTTTCATAAATATATATCCTTTCTCCAACATTTGCCATCCAAATCTCACAAGTTATTATAAGAAAAGGAAAATAACATCCTCTTAATAAAAATTCTTCACAAGTTAACAAAAAAGTTGAATTCAGTCATTGATGAAATATCATCCATGATATACATGAGTTGCTTTAATCATTTCTGCCTAGAGGTGACAACATAAATTCAGTTGTCAACATCTTTCATGCTAAACAGCCAAGTATAAAGCATGGCAACTTATGCACGTGGTACCTGAATTTTGCTCAACCATCTTTGAACTAAACTGACAAAATCCTCACAGTTAGTAGAGCCATCAGAACTCCCAAGTGATTTTTCTACGATTTCATCAAGGCTCTGTAAATAGGAGGATAAACTAGTTAAAAGAACAATTTCAATAAAAATCAACCATAATAAAAGATATTCTTTTTTTCAATGTATTCTTTGTGCAATGGGATCACAAATACGGTTTTCATGTAACTACAACTCATTTCTCGAGAACCATGCAATAGTATTGAAGCAAATACAATACAAAAAAAAAATTGAATGGCAATTTCAAGTGCTGGCCACAAGCCCCAGAAGAAAACAATAGGAATAAACAACAAACATCATCTTAAAGTACTTCGCAATAAACAGAATGTTTTGAATGGATTATAATGTCTACCAACCATAAATGAGCTAACAAAGGCATGGGAATGGGTTCCACGAATTGGTATCCCAAATAACTTCCCAGCTGCAACATTGCTGTCAAAAGACAAGAAAATGCAGAGACACTGATGAGAAATAATAGTTACACAAAAAAAAGAACATGTAACATATGCATGGTTGTATAGGACCGTTGCATTTCCAGGACCTGATATTTCCATCGTTTCATTCCTACCTGGTAACTTGTATTGAGCAATAAAATCATGATCGCATAGTATAAACCAAATACCTTAGGATATAGTTAATGTAATTCCACTGAGGTTGATAAACATCACCTGAAAATGGATTCCTAATCTGGTCATTGACACCAAAAACTAATATTTTTAAGTTATTTTTAACCAAGGAATTGGTAGTATTAGCAGTCACCATTTTAAAGATAAAACTGTACTTGTCCTTCACTTTTTCTCTTAGTTTGCCTTCTATAAAAACAATTTCAGCACTTTGCATACGGCTATATCATTCTAGCATAAAGACATCAACCCAGAAATCAAGTACTCCTTATAAAGCTTTTGTTTTTTTCATAATCTTACATTCAAGCATTAAGATTTATCATAGTATTTCTTAACGATATTATTCAAAGACTTAGTTTGAGGTGCCACCAAAACATCAAATCTAATATCCTATGAAAAGGCCATATCTCTCTTAGTGGTTCTGGAGTCTGACCTAAGTCATTACCATTGGGATTACTTTCAATGCATATCAAATAAACAGTCTCCTGAAACTAAAAGTTCTACTGAAATGTTTTTATCATCATCTTCTCTTTTTGCATTTAATACTTTAATTGGTGACTGCCCTGGAGAAACCTTCAACCTTATACTCCAGCCTAAGATATTTGTCAATGAACAACTGCAAAATCAAAATACTCAATCCAACATTGCAAAGTAAGAAGTTTATCATATTTGACTAGAATTTGCAATTAAGTAGCTGTTTAGGTGGGAAAATATTCAGAACAAAAAATATAATTTTACCATGAGAATCAGCTAATAAAGTATGGAACAATCCAACACCAAAATGAACTCAAAACAGAGGATATTTACCTTGTTGCATCAAATCCTCCCATATAGCAGTACTTTGATGCCCCTATTGCACCGTCAGGCCCCTGCACAGAGATTGAAATTCTTTCTCATACGAATAACCTGTCAGTTCACAGAACAAAGGTAAAGGCAGAAAAGAAAATTTTAGATAGCAACCTGGGCCCTTCGAAGCCCAAACTCAAGAAGAAGTCTCGATTTTCCGGACACAAATCGATGCCTTGCTGCATTAGTTGCCACCAAAGATGCATAATTAACAAGATTGAGTAATGGAGTTTCCAGCAATTGGACAACCTAAAACAGCAGCAGAGAAGCGTTAAAACACACCTAAAGTATAAAATTTTAAGCCAAACAGGAAGTTATCTACCACAAAATAGACATGGATTATCTAAGAATTAATGCATAGATGAAAATAGGTACTAGGCATAGTAACAAAATTTTGCCGCCTGCTACTTGGCCTTCTTTGGACCAAATGGAGTGGTGGATGAGCGCAAGAGGGAGGCATAGAAGGGCTTGAGGTCAAGTTTTTCTGGCACTTACAGCAATTGGCCCATCTATTCTCATCAGTGGCACCTTCGGGAAGACAACTGTTCCCTCTGGAACAGCATATACTTGAACCTCAGAGCAGTCCAGTCCTCTAAGATATTCAAAGAAGTCATTCTGTAGTTTAGCAGTAAACAGCGATTAGCAAACAATTATTTGTCGGTAGAATTTACACATAACCATTAAAACAGCGCAAATATCTTATAAATGTTCTGAAAATATCACTATCAAGCACATAACTCACTAATTGTGAAACTGCTGACAATCCTATCAAAACAATATAGTAAGCAATAATAAAACATGAACATGGGAGCAAGTACAAACAGCAATTTATGCACTAAAATAATAAGTGCTTGATAGATTTGTCAAAGAATTTTTTATTTACCACAAATCATCATCTTGAAACAACATTTGTTAGCCATATTATGGACAACTAAGAAATGAAAACCTTAAACTGCAAATCAAGGATATGCAACTGACACAAACACAAGAAATAAATGCCATCATGAAACTCTATCGCAAAATCAGACTGCATCACCAACAAGGTGAAACAATATTTTTATTTAAAAAGAACAAAGTACAAAGTGCATAGATAAAATCAATATACCTACCCACTTAGCTAAGTCAGCAAAATTAGTGGAAACCAGCTGCTCATGCATTTACAATTAGTTCTCTTCCGAAAACACAAAATTTTCAAATTCCAGCATGAACCTTAAAAACCTTCAGTGTTTAGAAGAATAACAAAATCCGAATATCACAGCACCATAATCAATAAAAATTAAACGGTTTCACTTACCTCATTAGAACCAGGCAAGCTTTGACGAATGAATGATATCTCATCCTCGCTAAGTCTAAAATTAGCAATGAATTTTATGCACTCTTCCAAGCCAGCAAAGACCGTGTACTCACCGCCAAAGGGACTCTTCCTAAAATATAAGTCAAACCTGAAGAATGCAACAGAAAATAGATAAGCTTATCAAACTCACGGCATTCCATGCATAATCACTTAGCGATAGATAAAGAGCACATATTGCAGCATCTCAAGAACACAGCACAACAGAGATTCAAATAGTATCAAACAGTACTATAACATCAAAGTACCAAACACTAGGTAATTGATGACGGCCGTTTAACGTATTAACCGAAAGATTGAAGTGAATGAGATTTTAAAACAAACAAATCGGACATTTAATTCCAAATATTACTTAAACATCTACGTAAAAGTTCTTGAAAATCTGACTGGTGTTACGGAACTTATTTCTTTCCTTTCAATTTGCTTCCTCCTTATGTAGATTTTCTCCTCACAACCAAACAGAATCAACAAGCACAAGAAAAACAAATAAATTAACAAACACACGCATGAATAAAAACGGACACTCACACTGCTCGCTCCTGATTCTTTCCAGCTTTCCAATACGCATAGGCCATTGTGAACTGATAAAGATCGGTTAACAGAGGCGTTACCATCGGATTAGTCGGCCCGTCCACGGTCCGACCCGAGGCCAGCGGAGCCTCGTCTGGCCCGTTCACCTTCACGTCCATCACTTATTCACAAACACGCACGCACACACACCCTTGAATCCAATACGCACACTTCTCTACGCTATAAATAGACAATCACAGAG
Source organism: Erythroxylum haughtii (assembly GCA_025504935.2). Classification (NCBI taxonomy): domain Eukaryota; kingdom Viridiplantae; phylum Streptophyta; class Magnoliopsida; order Malpighiales; family Erythroxylaceae; genus Erythroxylum; species Erythroxylum haughtii. The sequence continues at coordinate 1,247,577 of JANSVB020000417.1, forward strand.
AAAAGTCCGACACATAAATTCTCGGGAGGCAAAAGCTTAACAAAGACTTGGAAAAAAGAAAAAGCAAGGGACTGCGTGGAAACGAAGGCGACGAACGGATGATTCTACGAACTTGAAAACAAACCCGAAATGGCTTAACTTGAGTTATGTTTTATTATTTATTATTTATTATTGTGCCGAAAGAACTAAGTACGTGTGTCGAAATTGTCTCGTGTGACTTGTGTCTCCTGTTACACATTGTTATCTATGCTTATGGTTGTTATCTATGGTATCTGTAGACAGAACAAAAACGGGAGACAGTAAGGTGTTTGATTGTGGTGGACAGAACAGAAATTTCTGTCTCCGTCCCGTAAACAGAATGTGTTTGGTTGCAGTGGACAGAACGAACAAATGGTGA
>JANSVB020000417.1:1370940-1383942 GCA_025504935.2 Erythroxylum haughtii
GACCTGGCGCAACTCGGCCATTTTCGATGATCAGTTTTCCTGGCCTGGTTCTCCTGGCCTAGTTGTGTCTAATTTTGCCCGCCTGGGCTCCCTGACATCTGTTTCCCTACGGCGCCCCCGGCTGGCCCCTCGGCCACGTTCGGCCCGCTGTCTTGGGTTGTCCCCGCCTGTCTCTGGGTGGGTGAAGCTGAATACGGATGGCGCCTGTTGCCGGGACACTTCTTTGGCCACCGCTGGGGGGCTTCTTCGGGACCATTATGGAGCTTGAATTGGTGGTTTTACGCAACTTATCGGCCGATGTTTTGCTGTTACGGTTGAGCTCTGGGGAGTTTACTCGGGTCTTAGCTTGGCATGGCACCTTGGCTTCCGGCGAGTGGTGCTAGAACTGGACTCTACTGCGGTGCTTGAGCTACTCTCGGATGGCCCGCGGTGATTTCTCACGCTAAATCCTCTTGTCCGGGGCATCAATGAGCTACTGATCCGAAACTGGATTGTCCTACCTCGACACACTTACCGCGAGAGTAACCGCTGCGCGGACTGGCTTGCGGTGCATGCTTTCTCCTTGAACATGGGGACCACCTTCTTTACCATAGCACCTCCTGATTGTGCCACTCTGATTATGACGGACCTAGCTAGGGGTCTCCTCCCTTGCCATTCTTTGTAATTTGAATTTATGTTTTGCTTTTCCTTGTAAAATAAAAAAAAAATGTGGCCAACTCTATCTTCACACATAAAGAGATTAAGTAGTGATCAAGACTCGTCGTTGTTCTCATCATCATCATCGTCGTAATACCTTAAAATTTTATAATAAAATAATATCTGAAAGAACCTGATAATACGCAATCGTAATTTTATGTTAAAGTGAAATTGTTTCTAAACTAAATAATAAACAAGAATGTAAGTAGTATTTTTACTACCATTATACAAGATTAGCATGAATATTGAAACCATACTTTTATTACTCAAGTGAATAGTACCGTAAAATTGCCAAGAAATCCAAAATAGGAAACACTCTCGTTTTCTTGCAAGTCATCCACAGGAGACATAGGGCAAGAACTATTGATGTCAATCATCAAAACGATGGCGACCAATCAAAAATAATTTTCAGGACCAATCACCAATCCAACACTCATCCAACTTGAAGCAATTGAAGGAGATACCTATCTACACTACACTCTCCAGAGTTAAAAGCATGTCAGTAGGAGCCGTAGGTTTTTGTTTTTTGAGTGAGGGGACCATGAGCCCACCTTCTTCCATATCTGGATGCTGCTGTATTTACAAGGACTTCTCGAATCAATGTGGTCCTGTTTGCTTAACCAAAGACCAATTGGACAAGAGCTAGCTTTCCTATTTAGGAATGAGACATTAACTCACTTTCAATGGACCTAACACTAATCTATGATATACCTTATCATCACCACTGGATTGATGCTTGGGCCATTAACTACGTTGGAAACTTGTTAGGTCGAGACAGGACAACGTATGGCTGATGTCGATGATCTCTCGCTGTCTCTGCGGAAACAGATATACTTACAGAACAAAAACTTTACCATATAGTAAGCTTCCTGGTAACTTTTGATGGAGTGATTCGTGTCCTTAATGTGTTTTGGTATGGTCACCTTATTGTGGACTAGATTCTCTCTTCTTACAAACCCATGGCAGAAAATATCCAGGAGAAGATTTTCTTTGTCCTTTTCATACATTGCTAAAATGAGATGATGGTTGATGACTTGCCTCCTCATAGTAATAACCAGTGTCTCTCTTTGGGGTTGATAGACTTTCAGACATCTAATATGATCAAAGAAGCAAAGCTTCCACGTATCCAACTCCTGACCTCATCTAATAAGGCAAGTAATACAAGTTTCAGAAGCTATTTGGTGGAGTATAATATTTATGCAAAAATCATATATTTCTTTTTCTTATACTTTAATTAAAAAATAGTAATGAAACATATAAACCATCTTTAATTCAATAAATTTTTGGTTTAATAATTGATTTGGGTTTTTATGTAAGATAATAATTAATTAATCCACATTTATTTTACTGTTATCTTTAACAAAAATTTAAGATAAAATTAAAAAATCTATAAAAATTGAAAATTTTAAAATTAATTAAATTATAAGAAAGCCTCATAATCTTAATTATATAACTAAAAATCTTAATTTATTCACATTTGCAATTAATTAGTTACAAAGCTAAATACATTATATTATTGGTGGAGACTTTTTTTTTTTTTGACTTTATTATAATCCGTGGAACACACGAGCTAGTTTTAGGAAGTAGGATGGGAGAACGTGCAAATAGTTGGAAAGGCGAGCAATATATTTATATATGTGAAGAATACCCAAAAGACTACCGGAAAAGGAAAGTGCATGATGGAGAGATGGGAAGAAGTGGTCGGTGAGGTGAAGGAGAAAGTGAAAACGGGAACTTGACAAGGGAAGCGAGTGACTCTAAGGGATGAGACGTGTTTGGTACACTTGAGTAGCAGATTTCATCCGCTAACTCAAGACAAACGTGAATGATCGATGAAAAGATTTAACACCCCTCGTTCGCAATCAAAGTCCACCACGACAATCTGCATATGCTTTGGTCCTCTTTTCTTTATTGTTTATTCCTTACCACAAAAGTCACTATTCAATTTCGATTGGTCTTATATAAGCGTATCTCCAAAAGCTAAAGAAGAAAAAGAGAAAAGGGTTTTTGTTCTTGCTTTACAGTTTATTTCCTCCTTGATTCCCACTTTCTTAATATATATGTCAAGCCCTGGTTGGCTATTTATATCTTTGCAAGTTGTTGACTAGCTAGGGTTAAATGTGGATTCCCTCGTATGTCTCTTTCTATATCTGTTCTCTACTTTCTACGAACATCAAGAGCTTACATGTGAAGGTTAAATGAAAAGAAAAGGATGAATCTTTGCGCCTGAGGATATGGCAGTGTTTCGTAGATCCGATGCAAAGGAAAGGGATCTGAAAGGATAGACAGGGTCACGTTTCATGTGAGCACTCGCAGCTTCTTTTTTCACTTGGAGAGGTTGAAGTAGAGTCTCTTTAGTTGGTTGGACTTGGAGGAATAGATAAAAATAGGCGTGGCAGAGGTCTAAGGAGATGGTAAATATTCCTTGCTTAAGACCTTTCACTCCAGAAGAAACACAATATATAGGTGCGGTAAGTATTCTTTTGCTTCAGTACCTTTCAAATCAAAACAAGCCAAACAAATTCATGATAAGTGAAAAAGAATAAGTACTTGATAGAATTTACAATTTAGGACCTGATTAATGAACAGATGAACATAACAACAACATCAATAACAACAAACGGACGATTATTACATTACAGGAGAGTTAATAATACGTAACTTTATCTCTGGTCCGCATAGAAGTTGTTTTCAACAATTTGACAGGAATGTGATGAGTGGAATTTCAATCAGTCACATAAACAACAATTTTGAGTAGCCTGTTGAGCCCCCTGAAGTCTCTTTTGATGACAAAAAGGCAAAACATAAACAAGAAAAGGAAGTCGAAATTCACGTGGTGCCAATATATTATGCGTGTCTGCAAAGCATAAAATAATGAAACAAATTTGCAAACGTATAAATAATAAAAATTTAAAAAAAAATCCTTAGTGCTGCAGCCTTTGAATACCATAAAGAAAAAAGAAAACATGCAGATGACGAAACCATCACTCGTACTTTATGCAAATCCTGTCTGTCTATAGTATCTTGGATTTCAACCTTTAATTTTTAATCTAATCGAATGAACATACTTTATTTGGGGTTGTCCAGGTTCATGGGTACTTTGAGAACCTCGACGCCATTTCCTCGTACACTGCTTGTAGGGTTTCTAATCCTCGAACCTAATTACGACTCTTAGAATAAATTATTACGAGAATTGTGACATTGTGCCAAACCCAGCTCTCAGCTCATTAGTTAGGTGTGTAGGCATGTAACTTGTGCATGTTTGTATGTATGTATGATTGTACATATAATCCAAGCCTGTGGTGTCCTTTCCTTTGGGGTGAATGCGACGAGTCCCTCTCGTAATAAAAGCCATGTCTGACTGCTTTTGGGGCGAGAGAACTGATTCAAAGGACGCAAGGGATAGTGACTATTCATCGCCATCCGGTGATATTTCCAAGACAAAACAAGACCCCATTTCACACACTGCACTATTCACTATCCTATTCCTATGAGCAGAAAGAGACATGAAGGATTTTACATATTTTTTGTATGGCATTTTATGTACTTGTTTTTGGAGTGGCATTTTCTCAATTGGGTAACCAAAGATGCAGTCTGCCAGAGTTGTTTACATGCCATCGTAGAGAAGGGGGAAACTGATAAAAAGGAAACGCCAAAAAGACCACTACACAGGCACAGCTTCATGTATCATCTCAATGCTCTGAACAAGAATTTAATAAAGATGTTGTACCCAAAAATGAGGTCAGGCAACCACATGATTTATACTCAGTAACTACAATGGCTAAATAAACACTAGCACTAGCCCACTAGCAGGCTACGGAGCTGCTGCAATGACAGCTACAATTTACATAGGACGGCAAAGCAAAATACCAGAAGATTAAAAACAGAAAACAGCAGTTTTAGTCAGAACCCAGAAGGCATATCTTGTTGGAGATTTCATTTCTAGTTTTTTTGACTCATAGCCATATGACCAACCAACACTTGCCCAGAGATTTGGATTTCGTCATATATCTATCCCCCACCCCCTTTCTCTCTCCCCCGTGGGGTGATAAAGCGCTCTCCGTAGGGTTGAGTAACGAGAAAAGCAGGTGCCGTCTCAAAAGCATTGTTCTTTACAAGCTTGCAAACGAATGATGGAGACGAATGAGTAGTAATCAATAAGTAAATTAATACTTGAGGAGAAGAAATGGCTACTTTTTTATATATGGGTTAAGAGGGTCTCAAAAGAGATGGGAACCCATTTTTCTGCAGCCAGTTTTGCGGAGTCCTAATCTGCTGTGGGAATCCTGATGATGCTGCAGCATTTGCAAATAGGTGAGGACGGGATTGCCATTGTTGTTGCTGTTGCTGATTATGATCACTTTGTGACAGTGTAAGATCGTTCCCGATTCGACCTCCATTGCTGCTGCTTTGAAACTGAATCTACAGCCATTCAATATACAAGTTCAGTCGATTGTTATTTTGCCTATGCTTTATGCCAAAAATGACAATTTTACAGTAAATTAAAACACCTACTTGATAATTTGATGGTGGAAGAACATGAACCATTTGGTTGTCTCCAGGTCTTCTTAGTTGTCCGTATCTGTGCGATTCATTAGACTTGATCGAAGCTGGAGACTGGATACGAGTTTGGCTAAGAAGCTGCATCGTTTCGATCTCATTGCAACCATCTCTTCTGTGGCCCTCGTTATTATTTTTGTAAAGATTAAGCTGTTCAAAGTTTGTCAAATCAATCAACCAAGAATGAAAAAACCTGAATGATTACATTGAAACGGAATTTTTGTGGTAGATGCGATACCTGAGGACCCCAATTTCTCCAATCAGACTGACCCGGTACTGATGCTGGATGTTGATTCATTGCCGCATTTTGACGATCATCACCGTGTTCTATATTGTTAATTTGCTTCGAAGCCGAACTTCCCAAACTCAAATCAAGGTTGTGATCTGCTGTATTACCTGCAGATTCTGAAAACATTCCTACATTATTAGTGAACGTAGCTACGACTGAAATTTTAGATCAGATACAATTTATGCAGAATACCATGATGATCTTACCGCCGGAGTTGAGTTCGTTTTCATAAATGCTTGGATCGAAATTGGTCACCGCCTCTTTGCCATTGAACTTAATTGCAGCTTTGTCATAAGCCCTACAGGAAGTATCAGAACCATAAAGCTCCATAACCAAACAAGAACCTTACCAACTAATATCTGTTGGCTTATATAATCCTGATAATAGAATCCAAGTCTGAAACTATAGTAGACCCACCTAGCAGCTTCGATCTCGGTATCAAACAACCCCAGATACACATACCTGAGGAAAACCGAATCCATATACGATCAGGATTGAAACAAATAAGAAACTAAGTTGATCAAGCAAAATGGTTACTTTTTGCCAAGAAATTGGCCCATTCTAGCCTCCCATCGTCCACACTTGTGCAAGGTTACACCTCGATACTTAGAGCTTCCTCTGGGAAAACCGGTGCTTTGTCGGCGAAGTACGTGAACAAATTCCTCCTTAGTGAGGTTGCTCATCTGTGAACGCCAAGAATCTTTCTCACGTTAACCATGTTTTCTCCTTCTCAGTTGTAACGAATTAAAGAAGGAAAGAAAGAAAGAAAAAAGCACATAAGAAGCACCACATGACTGCCAAAAGATAAGGTCCGAGTCCGAGTCCTGAAGATAAAGGCCACACAAAATAAATACTCTTTTCTCTCTATAATTTTACCTGTTTCAAGTCTTCCTCATAATCTTCAATACTAAAATTAATGTCTGCTTCAACTCCTCGAAACTTGATTGCGGCTCTATCATATGCACTGCAGCAAAAAAAAAAAAAAAATCCTCTTTCTCAAGCTCCGCAACTATAGGTTTTCTTGCTTATTTCTTTCTAAAAGAATACGCAAATCTTGGAAAGCTGGGTAAAAATATATGATCGGAGATGTTACCGAGCAGCTGCAAGTGCAGTGTCAAATCCACCTGTAAGAAACATCCCAGAAAAGAAGAGTACCAAAATAACCATATCATATATATGTCTGAACAATCGGTGACAAAGAGCCTTTTTTTTTTTTCTGTCAAAGCAAATGAAAGATCAGAATAGACCCATACCCAGATAAACTTGCTTTCCACAGTCCCTGCATCAACCGAAAACGATCAAATTCTGATTGGTAAAACTAAAAACTGACATCCGACAAGCCATTGGACATGATATCTTAAAATTGGGTTATAGAATGCTTAACGAAAACACCGACCATATATGAGACTCCCAACGACCCGTCCTTCGGTAATAGGTGACACCACGGTACTGAGAGCTTCTAGACCTCGGGCCTCGTCGACTCTTCTTCAAAGGTTGTGATGCTTCGACGGATTTTTGAGAAGCAAGAGACTCGGATTGGCAAAACTTAACTCCGACCCAGTGAGCCCGAGGGAACCCAGCTCCGCCGCCAGCTCCACTGCCGGAGGTCGCCCCCATTTCCTGGTCGTCGACGGGAAAGAACTGGCGGGTCACCGGCGGGTCACTATCCATACTTTCCTCGTGCGGCACCGAGAACCCGAATATTTTGCTGCTGCGCTTCTTGATCACTGCTCTTGCTCTCTCGCAACTACCATCCTCTTCTTCTTCTTCGGATCCCTCCTCTATAACTACAGCAGAAGAGCTCGAATTGGACATGGATCCGACCCGTTTTCCTTTCTCGTCTTCACCGTCGGCGGAGGTCTTCTGAGACGAACATCCCTCGGATTCCTCATTTCTTCTCTGATCAGGCGAGTCATTTAAGTCCCACATTTGTTTTTGGTTCCAGGGTCGAAGTGAAGCAAGAAAATTTGAAGCTGAAGAGTATTGTTCTGGGTCAGATTTTTGCTAAAAACACTGTCTTAAACATGAAAGACTATAAATTGAGAGAGCGGTGGGTATGGCAGAGTTAAAAGCAAAACCTTATTCCCTTTGGACTTGGTTGAATAAAATAAGTTATCAAGAGTCATGAATCACGAACTAAACATATAATAAAAAAGAGAGAGTTTCGTTTCGAGCATTCAAAGGAAAGAAAAAACCTACGACTCAGAGAGAGAGAGAGAGAGAGGCGTGTTTGATGTTGCAAAAAGGCAGTAGTAGTAGTAGTATTATAAGAAGATGTTTCAAGGTCTTCTATCCCTAACTGCCCAATACAGCATAGACGAGGCCAAGCTTTGAGGCTTCGAGGTATAGGGTAGCCGAAAGCATCCTCACTTACCCACCTTATTACCTCTCTCTTTCTCTATCAACTTGCCTGTTGCCTTCTCTTTATTATTATTTTTCAACGGCTCATGATGCGGAGTATCTCTCTCAATTTCTCTTTTCAGAGACCCATTTTTGTCAAATGCTTCAGGATGGTAAATTTGATGATCTCCGTATATTTCAGCTTGCATTATAAACCTTTCTTTTTGTTAACAATAACTTTACCGCTTTTTGTTGCCTATTAACTAACACTAACAATCTTTTAAGTTATTGGTGGGTTCAACAGAGCTTGAGACGGGGGGAAAAAAAAAAAAAGACAGGAAAAAGAAGCGTCTTGTTCTTACTCCCAACTTTCCCACGTTAACCAAATCGAAAAGCATCGTCATCTCTCCCCCTCTGCTGTTATGTCTCTCTCTTTCTCTCTCTACCTACATATATATTTAACTAAAACTGGAAATAAACAGTCCAAAGACTCCAAAGGATGGCTAATCACTCAATTGCTTTTATTAGCTATTAATTATCATCATCCACAAACTCACGTCAGGGGGTCACCCTCCATCTATACAGCTCATCAAACCACTGTTACGGTGGTGTATATAGAACTGTGTCCACTCCACTGGGAGTTTTGAGTTTTAGCCGCATAACCAACATGGGAAAGTAAATAAGAGGCAAGAACTAAAAGTAAGAGGTGCATAACAATGGCGAGGTGATTTTAAACAAGGAGGGGAGGGGATTGGAGTTTAGGGAATGGATCGATCAGAAAAGGAAAAGAGAATAATGGTAGAAAAAGGAAAATGTTTCCACAAAAGTCCAATCCAAGAGTACGGGAAGAGGGCCACCTTTGCCTCTTTCGTTACTCGTTTTGTTCCTCTCTCTCTCTCTGTACCTCGTATTTATGACCTCCCTCCCCCTTTTCTACTCTCTTCATTTAGCGCGTTCCTTTTAAAAATTTTAATAAATGAACATATATGTGAATTTAAAAATTAATATTATTAAAATACATTAATTTTATTTTTAATTCTAGTTTAATAAGAATTTTATTTTAATTAAAATTATAATTGTTTGAAAATTCATAGAAGAATGTAAATTTCTCATGATTAAATTTTAATTATCTCATTTTTACTTTTAAAAAAAGAAAAAAGGGGAAATTAACGGCGCGTGAGGTTGACGGTGGAGGTAAAGTCTGTTGTCTAACATATCTGACTTCAATGCTAAAAGCCAACTCAACCCAATGGGATAGATTGGTTAGACAGATTCTTAGATTGGGAGATAACATCATCCTTGACATCATCAATTATATACTTTAATTACCCCATTTTATTTTAATGACACACTTAAAGAACAAATCGTAGATATTTTCTGGTTTATTGTTTTTTTTAATGTGGGTATTGTCTTAATTAACGGTAATTAATTAAGGTTGGAGTTGTGAACACGAGACGGGAATAGCATGGAATAAGTAGGGCCCACACCTGTCAGAACGCCACGTCATCAGACACCAGCCAGTAATCTCGAATAAATAAAAATAGGAAAATACTCAAATCCAACTGTCAATCAATCAATCTAATCTAATCTAATCTAATCGACAGTTTTAAGAAAAACATTGAAAGTTTTAATTGTTGATTTTTTAAAAATATTTAAAAAAATACCAATAATGGCAGTGAGACGAGGCTGTGATTGGAGGAAGCTGGCTTTCCTCAAGTGGAAACAGTAAGTACTATCAAAACCAAGGATAGGTCCAACTTACTTTGCATTTTCGTATAAATGACCAAATCCAATCTTAGAAAATTGTATCTCTGTTTTAGTTACTCAATCTTGTTGTATTAAATTTTATTCATATATAAAATTAAATTATTTATTCCAATTATTCTATTTCAATCTTATTTTATTAAATTTTATCCGTACTTTTTTTCATAAATATATAGATAAGATTTAATAGAACAATCCCATAATTAAAACAGGAGATCTAATCTCCAATTGTAGGCTCGTTTCTTTTAAACTTAGAATAACAGATAAAGTATTTTTTTAATTGAAAAGTTACAAATTAAAATTATAAAAATAAATTTTAAAAATATAAAAATGCGTACAATTGATAATTTTCTACTATCTCGTCAAACGAAGATTCTTGTGCGTTAGAATATGACATTTGTTATATGCAATCAACTAATAACATGCAAAATAAAGAAATTTGAACTCATCCTTTTGCTTGGTTGCAAATATGTGAATTTCTAATTTAGAATTTTACATTTCCTTTTATTTTTTCGCCAACTGCAAATCTAATTTTCTATTTTTTAAAAAATTGCAACAAATAATACTATCACATGTATCTAACAACTTGTAGTGAACATACTCAATATGACAAGTAATAGCTTGACCAAATAATTCATAAAAATATTAAAATTCAAATTTTTATTACAAATAATAATAATTAAGGTGTTTCTTGTAGCTCTCAACCATCTATTTAAGGATAACCTAATTTTTTATTTAAAGAAGAAACATCCTAAAAGCTCAATTATTAATAAACTACTTATCTCTCCTTTCATTTATGTAACTCATAAACACATTTCAAATTAATTAATGGTTGCAATTTTTATTTCAAAGTGCAAGCATTACATAGCCCTCGGTTTAAGAGACAAGATCTTCTGTGTCAACTATTATCTGCTAATCTTATATCAAAGGATCTCATCCGTTAAATACAGATCAGCTTAATTCAATGGCCTTTGTCAAGAATTCTACATCAGATAAATATGAGAGTATTCAATAATTTATAATAGTGTACAAACTTTCCCTCTTAAGCTAATTTTTGAAGGTGAATTAGGCCTTTTAATATAATATCAGAGTCCGTTTGTTTCGATTGTTAGAAATAGTGTCCGATTCTATCCCTTTGTCTAATGAGCTAAAGGAGGTATGTCTAGAATCCCATATCAGACAAATATAAAGTATTCAACAATTTATAATAGTTTGTAAATCTTCTCTCTTAAGCTAATTTTTATAAGTGAATTAGACCTTTTAAGAGCCTTCTTGCCTTTTACTTCTCTTTCTACTAAAAGAAAGATAAGATTAGACAGCCATAAAAGAAAAGAGAAATTCTATACCTTTTGCTGATAAATCACATGTTTAATTACATGGCTTTACGCAACAGCTACTGTAATCCCAGATAACAAGAAGCTTTTCCATAATTGCGTGAGCTTATTTTGGACGTTTAACTCTGTTTCAGCAGCAAGTGAAGTTTTGAGTTAAATTTGCACGAAGCACAAGACGTTTCTAATAAACATCATGATCTATTCGGAATCTGGACATTAGATATCATACCAAGAGATAAGGAGCTTAACTTAGGAATGTACTTTTCTTAATCAATTACAAACTTCACTTAGCCCGGAAATCAAACCTTTCCTTATTAAGTTACAAATGATAGAAAACTGCAGATTTGGAAATAGTTGGTAGATATTTCACCAATTCTATATTTTACTCAAATTAAAAAGTTGAGAGTTTAGATTACTTGTTTTGGTTATTCTTTACTTATCTCATTTATGAGCATTCATTCATCTAATTTTTCTTTATTTCATTTATTTGATAAATGAATACACGTAGAATAGTGTTAGTGAATATATAAAACTAATTAAGTTGACCTCACACAACAGCTTAAGCTATTGTGGTGAAACGGTCACTTACTATAATATCAGAGCAGGTTATTCTTATGTTTGTTGTTAACACTTCAAAATGATAGATTATGTCACATGTTAGACTCACACGTGAGAAGTGTGTGTTGAAATATAAAGAATAGAAGCTTGTCCCACATTGGAGAATAAAAGGAAATAAAACTAACATATAAGTCTAGTGGATTACTTTACTTATCACCAATTAGTTTTAGAATGAAATCTCACTTAAAATTATATGTAGTCTAACTTTCCTTCTTATATGAACCCGTAGGTCTATTGTAAATTCTAACATAGTATCAAAACCTTTATGATTAAATAATCATGAGCTCAAATCCTACCATTTATCTATCATTCAACACAAGGTAGAGTATGTATGTGCAAGTTTCAAGCTCAAAAGGTTTTCACTAACGAATAGAGTGAACACAGATAACGGAAACAAATAATCTACTCCTAAAAGTCGAGTGAACTTGTTGGAGCGTTTTATTTAACTTTCATAAGCTTATGAGAATAGTTAATTATGACTAACGCCTGGTTCCAATACTTACAAGTTAGGAACTTCTTGAAGGGCTTCCTCCTCATAACCTTGATTAGTATAAGTACTTTGCTAATAGCTGTATTACAATCGATTAGCAAGTATTTAGTACGTCAAGAGATGAGAGGAATACAAAAATATCTACCCATTAAATTGGAAAGTTGACACAATTGTAGAAAGAGGGCAATGACATGAGGCACAACCACTTTTGAGGGGGGAAAAAAGAAGAGGCTTATCATGTTCCTAACTATATGTACATATAATATTATATACACGTTGCAGACGCTAGAGCAAGAAAGTATAAAATCTAGAAATCATAAATTTGAAGGATACAACCATTTTCCCATTGGAGAGTAAGCAGGAGACTTAGGAAGAGATGTTGTGATAAGATATAAGGGTATGCGCTCCTATCTGTCTGCTTGCCATAAATGGGAAATGATCAGACCCCATGCCAATAATGGACTCGTTTATCTCCACTTTTGAACAATTCTTGTCCAGGGAAATGACACAAATAAATAAAATTAGAATAGGGTTTTATATTATTTAAAGTAAAAGTCACGCATCTTTTTTTAAAAAATGATTTTGAGACATTTCAAAGAAATAATAAATCAATTTTTAAATATTTTATCATAATTCTTTAAATAAAAACATACAATATTTCTGTCAAATTTTACATTAAAATTAAAAAGGATACTCATGACTATTTTAATAAGTATAAAGACTTTCAAAAAAATATTTAATAAAAAGGAAAAGACTAATGCATGTTTTTATTCTTATTATTTATATTATTGTAGTCAGAGTCAGCCCTCGGCAAGAGCTATCAGGACACTTACCATAAATGTTTGGATTTCTGCGATTATTTTTTAACAGGCGTTGCGGAATATCAAAAACTTATTACACGAAATCCTATT
>JANSVB020000417.1:1490249-1507124 GCA_025504935.2 Erythroxylum haughtii
TAAAAGATACAAACGTATTGTCCTACATCAGGTAAGCAACAGCTTTCAGCTAAAAATTTGCAACTCTTTACAACGTTCAAAGAAACAGAAATAGAAATGAAAATAACGAATCACTGTAACCAAGAAATGCACCCAGCGAAAAAATAACTGTTAGGAAATTGGTTAAAACAACAATCTTATCCTTTATAATTCAGGAAGTATTTGAAAATGCTTGATGCACATGAAGAAGGACCAAAATACTTACCAAATAACGCAGGTGATCTTTGACCAACTCACTTTCTGTGAGATTGAAAGTTCGTAGTTGGGAAGATTCCAAACGTTGCTGCATTTCGTTAAGTTCAGAAATGGTGTGAAGGCCAACACTGCAAATAACATTAGAAAACAAAATGAAGTGTTTTTGACTTTGTACAATTTTTATTAGATTGGAGGCTGAATCAAAATAGCTTAAAAGAAAACAATTTTGAAATCAATGGTAAACAACAAATCATATGCTCAATATTAAAATTATTGGCTAAAGGATCATGATCAATATTAAATTATTAGCTAAATGATCATACAGTACCTATACAGTACCACAGCCTCTTTTTCTGAATTACATCTGTATTTGAACTCGGTGATATTCATAGGCCCCACCTGCCATCAAAACAAACATGTTGAGCACAACAAGAAGATTATAACTTCTCATCTGGAAAAGCGAATTCAGGTGTAGCGGCATACGAGCTCGCAAAACTGTTTGAAGCTACCCGGCTCTTCCGGCATAACAGTAGCAAGGACAGCCTCTTGTTTCCTACCAACATTGGCAAGTTCAGTAACAACTCTCAACTTATCGAAGTTCATATTTGCCCCACTAGTTATTGCCACGACATTCTGTCCCTCAAGACCATAATACTTGCAGTATGCTTCAGCACCAGCAAGGGCCAAAGCACCTGCTGGCTCTAAGATGCTTCTCTTCTCCTCAAACATGTCCTGCAATGGAACAATAGGCTTTCTCAATCATTTGGCTGCTAAGTTCTGAATTGAAGGGCACACCATTAGTTCTTTGAGGAAATCTCATCCCACCTAAAGTTATATTTCTGTATACAAGTAGTGAAGGAAAGAGAAAACAAACCAGACTAGGATAAACAATTAAGTAATGCACTCAGTTTCCCTCTTCAGTCCACATCCTGTCTCTGCTACAAATCTCTCAATTTAAAGGTAGTTACTATGCTTCATTGTACTTCAAGTACAACTTCCAAACACAAAACTATCATGATGATGGAGATATGATATAATGTGTGAACTTAACTAGAATTCTCTTCCTTTATTATTTGAAAAGTCTGGATTTTTAATGATAACAAAACATGTTATCTTTAGGCACAAGAATCTATAAGTAAATAGTTTCACACAACTCAGAAAATGGTAAACATAAAAGATAAAAAGGATTACCTTTATTGATGCACAAATAGCATCACGACTAACGAGAACTACCCCATCTATCAATTCCTTGCATAAACGGAATGTTTCCTCTCCAACCTCTTTAACAGCCACACCATCAGCAAAACCGCCAACTTGATCCAATATCACCCTTTCACCATGGTATAGTGACAAGGCCATCGCATTTGCATCTGAGGGTTCTACCCCAATAATCTTTACCTGCAGGATTGCAATATCATCAATACTTCACTATATAAAAAGAAGAAAACAAAAGCATTGTTTAGTCAATAATAATATAGTAGGATGACGAAAAAAGATCAGTTTTGGAACCCCAGGAAGCCATGATAAGTTATTTGAAAACCAAAGGGTAGAAAATATAGACAAATGCTAGTATGCTTATTTCGTCTTGGGTAACAAATGACAAACCTCAGGATTAACCCTCTTCACATAAGCAGCAATACCAGCTATTAGTCCACCACCGCCAACAGGCACAAAGATTGCATGGAATGGGCCTTTCATTTGACGCACAATTTCCATTCCAACAGTTCCTTGTCCAATGATGACATCTTCATGATCAAAAGGAGGTACAAATGTTCGACCCTCCTCTGCTGCCCTCTTTTTTGCATATGCTTGTGCCTCATCATAAGAATCCCCCACCAGAACAACTTCTGCACCCAACTTCTCCACAGATTTCCACTGTGTGGGAGGAAATCCAAGATTCAGAAAAGAAGTTACAATGTGTGTTCAACAGGAAAATCAAAATATACCTTGATTTCAGGAGTAGTAATAGGCATAGCAATTACAGCATTACAACCAAGTCTCTGAGCGGCCAAAGCAACACCTTGAGCATGGTTTCCAGCAGATGAGCAGATAACTCCTCTTTTCAGCTGCTCCTTTGCCAGTTTTGCCATCATATTATAAGCTCCACGTAGCTTAAACGAGAAAACCTCCAGACCAATTTTTTTGGCATGTCAGCAGACTACAAACCATTTTTTGAAAACTACTAAGATTAACTTAATTCAGAAAAGATCGTTTCTACTAAACTACCCAAAGCATAATTGCAGAAATGTATAATGCGTTCACAACCAAACCGGCAGAAGCTCAGCAAGTTCAGTAAAAAGTGGAAGTATTCTACTACAAACTACTAACAGACGATTTTGAATAAACTTATAATTTCCAATCAGAAAACCAAATACGTGAAGTAACATGAAAAATTAATATAAAGCAGAAGAAAGTTATCAATTCGATTAACTAAAATCGTTACTGATATGCATCAATCCGAAATACTAGTACCGCTCTTCAATCCCAGTGGTTAATGATGTACGATCAACAGTCACTCAAATACAGAAAAGCACAGAATCTGACAGAAATTTTCTTGTTCCAAAGTTCTTTCACACTGCAAAGGTTCGCTCTTTAACCATCAGAAAGTCCAAGAGCTCAACACTGGGATGATTTACTTAAGACATAGTAAAACCAAAAGAGACAACAAAACTAACCAAGATTAAGTCTTCTGATTGTTGGACCACATAATGGCCAACATGGAAAACCAACCAAGTAATAATGATGATGATAAAAAGGAATTAATGCTTACTGGCTGCAAATCTTCTCTCTTGAGCCAAATCTTAACCCCCAATCTCTCCGACAACTTTGGCGCCAATTGTAACGGAGATTCAATAGCAACATCGTAAACGTTTGACGACAAAATATTAGTCAAGTACCCCATTGCGTTAATAACACCGTCACCGTCACTGCCATCGTGACCCGAACGGTCCGGCACTGCCCCGAGGTAACCAGGCGGATACTGTAGAGAATCCGCCGACACCCTCTTCCTTGTCGGAGAAGGACTTGACGTGGGTACCTGACTCTGGAAGGACGACGGAGAGATCTCCGCCGTTGGTTTCGATAGGATGGCAACGACACTATGGAAGGGATTTTTGGCTCTGCGACGGAGCGTTGCGCCGTTATTGCATTTTTCGTCGTGTCCAGTGAGAGTGGTCGGTGGGGTCAGTTTAGAGCGGTCTGCAAGGCGAAGGAAAGGTGTCCGTGGCGGCGTTACACAGAGAGCCTCCATAATTCGTTTCCCCGGGGAGAGTAAAATGTAGGATTCAGCTTTGGCAACTAATGTGGAAACCGGGGGGCGTGGTTACTTTATAGTGTCGTGTCGAGTTTATTATCATCTGTGACTTGGACTATTTTACGTTTGGTGGATCCGCGATTCATCGTGTTTCACGGACAGATTCAATTGATGGCTGCGAGCTGTGGTAGTGTGAGATTGCGACAGCATCAGCCGCGTGTGAGCGAAAATCAACGTGGTAAATAATAAAAATTATGTTTTGCCCAGAATCCGACAAACACTCGTAAACAAATTAATTATGAACAAAATGTTCAAACTCAATTAAATGTTGTTTTTATTATATATATATATATATATATAATGCCTAACGTGGAAAGCTAGTCCACTTTGCATTTAATGTGTCTTTAATTAGTTAAAGACAAATGGCAAAAGGAGGAGGAAGTGGATGATGATCGTTGGTTTTACAAAGGGTTGTAAAAATCAAAGCTTTCTTCACTCTTCTTCATCTTTCATCAAGGCTACATCTTCTTCTTCTCCAAGCTCCATCGTTTCTCCTTGAGCTCTCCAAGAACAAGGTAAGAGCTAGCACTCTCTCCCTTGTTCTAGCTATTCCCGGGTCAAAGGGTTTGCCCCGGTTAGGTTCTTCGACCTCTGCGTGGATACCGTTAGAGACGGTCTCCTTTGATCGTTATGGTTTGACATTGTTATATAGACACATGGATCCTGGCTTTCGGGAAGGTCCCGGAACAAAAAAAATTTTTGTTTTCCGCACCGTGTGCATGTGATGCACACACCGGGATTTTCCTAAAAAAAATCAATATATCCAAAACAAATTGCAGACATAAGAGAAACTAAGATTTTACATGAAAAACACTTTCGAACTAAAGATGTAAATCTTAAGATCTCTAGTTTGAAAAAAACTCCATCATTTGAGAAAATTCTTATGAAATGCTCTTCAAAGTGATCATAAACAAGTGTCAAACAAGAAGAAACAAATAATAAAGACATTACCAACAAACAAGGAAGAAAAGGAGAGAAATCATCCAAAGTTAAACTATTGTTTGTGGGTGAAAATTGTAATTACAGTCTTCCAAACAAGGTCTCTATATAAAGTAACATCTCAAAAATTCTCAAACTAAATTTGAACTTAATCCAATAATGAATAACTCCAAATTAAATAAAAAACTAAAATTGGTTCTAAATTTTTTTTGATGCACTCTTCTTTTTTACTCCCCCTTTTCTACTTACTATCTTATACTCACACTAGTCCAGCTTTTAGACATTAAAAGGGTGAGTTAAAAGACTATAATGTATTCCTAAAAATGATAGGTTAAGTACAATAAATTTAGATCTTTCGACATATAGGAGAAGAAAGGCCTTAACTTAACAATTCTTCCGTTCCTGATTGTGTAAAGGATATTACCACTTTGGTGATTAATTAGCATGCATCAAACTTTCTTCTTGAAAAAACTTGGTCATCATATCAAAACGATTGTCATCCCTATGAATCTTCTACAACTTAAATAATTTAGAACATAAAATATCTCTAAATCAATAGTATCTAATATTAATATGCTTTAGCTTACCATGGAATGTGAAATTCTTAGTAAGTTACACTGCTTTTTGACTATCACAATATAACACATACCTCTTTTGCATAAAGCTAAACTCTCTCATAAATTTTCATCTAGAGTGTTTCTTTACAATTTTTAATGGTATTAATAATCTCTACTTTTATATTTAATAAATAAATGCATTTTTGTAAAATAGATTGCTAAGATGTTACTTCTCCTGCAAAGGTAATCATATAGCTTGAAGTAGATTTCCTTGTATCAACATCTTCCACCATATATGAATTTATGTATGCATAAAGTATATGTTTCCCTGCTCTAAAATATAAAGTCGAATCAGAAGAGACACAAAGATATATAAAAATCCATTTCTCTCCATTCCAATGTTCTCTTCCTACATTAGAAGGAAAATGACTAACAACATTAAAAGTATAAGTAATATCAGGTATTTGTATAAACCATTGCATACGTCAATCTACCAATACTTGAAGAATAAGAAACTCTTTTCATAACTTCCTTCTGTTCCTTACTATAAGAACATTAATTTTTGCTTAATTTAAAAATGTATCACAAGAGGTGTAAACACCACCGTAATTGTATTAATATTGAAACTTTGAAGGACCTTCTCAATGTACTTATTATATATGAGCCACAGCTTTTTTTGTTAAGTCATAAATAATCTTCATATTAAAAATTTGTTGTACTAGCCCTAATTATTTTATAGCAAAAGACTTTACAATGCCAGAAGCATTTTGATCGATAGTAAGTATGTCATCAACATAAAGCAATAAAATAACAAAGTCAAAATTAAAGAACTTTTGCATAAAACACAATGGTCAAATGAAATCTTCTTGAAGCCTTATTTTCTCATAATAAACTCAAACTTTCTATACCACTAACTTGGTGTTTATTTCTAACCATACAAGTTCTTCCTTAATCTACGTACATAATTATTTTTTCCTTTAATTTTGAAGCCGTCTAATTGCTCTAGATAAATCTCTTTATCTAAATCACCGTGGATAAAAATAATCTTCATAACTATTTGCTTAACCTTTGAGTCAAAGTATGTTGTTAAATCTAACATACCTTGGATGGACAATATCATCATAACTAAAGAAAGATTTCATCAAAATCAACTCCCTTCTTTTGGGCAAAGTCATTAAAAACCAATCTAACTTTGTATCATAGAATCGAAATGTTATTATCTGCTTCAATCTAAAAATCCATTGATTCTTTAAAACTCTTTAATCCTTAAGTAGCTTAACTAAATCAAAAGTGTGATTATCATGCAAGGATTTCATTTTTTCTTTTATAGCTCTAAACCATTTTTCCTTCAACTTATTATCCATAGCTTCATTAAAGCTTTTATATTCTCTGTTGCTTGTGACAAGTATATACTTACTAAGAGGTTCACCTGATAAAAACTTCTTCTTTTTGATAGATCTTTTGGGAGAAGTTTTTGAAGTCTTTATATTTGTTAATTATTGACCAACCATAACATTAAGTACTAAAACATCCAAAGTATCTTTACATTGTTAATCATTTTGCACTTGATTACCATTTTCATTATCATCTTGGATCTCAACCGAAGGCTATCTTTAGCTTTATTTGATGAATCATTGAAAAAAAATGACTCAACATTAACCAATCTCCTCTTACTCTAAGAATTATTCCTCTTAACCTTGTCAATGTCATTAATACTAGTCCTCCAAGATTGATAGCCAAACTCATCTTAATTATAATCAGTAAAGATACACGACTTAGTCTTAATAAGCAACTTTGACTTCTCATCCTTAAAAATATATCTCCTTCTTACTCATATGACTTAGTTTTCTATGTTTTAATTATGATAAAGTATTACTCTCCACCATATTCATTGAGCTGTCATAAATAAAACCTTGTATCATATTCACGCTAGAGGACTTGTTACCTCGAGTCACAACTAATAAACTTTCAAAAGTTCCCATTATCCATCATTGAAGATTTGTAATAACCATTATCATCAACCTTTTCTTCAAAGATCAAATTCAAAGGGATGTCAAACACATGCTTGACATGTTTAATAACTAATTTTGAATAAATGTTAGTCTTCAAGTAAACCCATTTTAATGCTACAAAATTACTAGGAGTATAAGAAATGAAGAATTCCTTCCTTTGCGTGACAAGATAGGAAGCATTGTGATCATCAACCCGACTAGTCATATGGTATACTAATTGATAATATTTTCATCTTAAGCAATAAGACAATCTCTATAAACAGCAGTGACATTGCAATTTGTGTTGTCTTCATGTTTCTTTTCTTGTCTCATGTTCTTTTTAGGATGAAATAATGCTTCTTAATATACTTTACTTTACCACAATGATTATAAAAAAAGTTTTTATACTCGAATCTTAAGCTACTTTTACTTTTCTCTCTACCATTTGACCTTTGAATTTACTTCTCTCTATCATTATTAACCAAAACATTTGATTGTGATGACGATGAAGATGAGCCCTTAGATCTTCTTGTAACTTCTTCATTCAAAAAACCACTTTTAATATACTAGATAGTCACTGAATCATTAGGAGTAGAATTAGTCAAAGAAATGCATAATTTTTTAAGAATCTGGCAAAGTATTAAGCAACTAAAGTCTTTATATCTCATCATCAAACTTTACACTTGTTTTAACCAATTGATCAAGGACACCCTAAAAATCATTTAAATGATCATATGATTGTCTTCTTTGTATCTTAAATTCATTAATTGTTTAAATAGGAACGACTTGTAATTGCTTATTTTTGAAGTGTAAAGTGTCTCAAGCTTATCATATAAAAATATAGAATACGTCTCATTAATAATATGATTAAGAATATTATCTTATACTTTTCTAATATAGTAAAAAGCTTGTTGATGTTTAATTCTCATCTTGACCTTCCACTTATGTTAATTAATACTATTTAAATACATTTTACTAATAATTTCCTCCATCTTTCAAATAAAATTATCATAAATATTCAACCATAAGCTTTGATACTATAATGTTAGGAAGAAAGTACTAATATATGCAAGATCATAAGCATATCAAAATATAATTCCTAATTAATATTTTCTTTTGCACTTGAATATTCAAGGGGAAAGCAAACTTTAGCATAATAATGATGTTGCAATAAGTATAATATGATGAAAAATAAATATGACCAATGCAAATCACATGCACAAGAGACGCCAAAATTTTTGTGTGAAGAATCAAATCAAGAATAAAAGCAATAAGACCTCCAGTTCATAAAAGGAAATCCACTACACCAAAAAAATTATTACAAAATAGTCATAGAACTAGTATAAGGAGAAACAAATGATAAAGGAAGCAACAACAAATAAGGAAGAAAAAAAAGAGAAATTACCCAAAGTTGAGTTACAGTTACAGTCCTTCAAACAAGATTTGTACCATTTAGATTATAAAGTAATATCTTTGGAACTTGTAGACCAAATTTGCACTCAACTAATTATAAATCATTCTAGATCAAACAGAAATTCTGAGCTAGTTCAAAAAGATTATGTTGTAACTTTTATTTCTTTCTTTTTTTCATTGTCTTTACCTCTTATGTTGACACTCTTATACTCACTATTAATCCAATTTTTAGATATTAAAAAATGAACCAAAAGATCATAATGAATTTCTAAAAATAATTAGTCAAATCTAATAAATTTGAACCTTTTTATACATAAAAAGAAAAAAGTCTAAACTAGCAAATATTACCCTAAAAATTATCAATTTAACTAGACGTTACAAAAAATAGAGGTCATGTCTTTTATTACCATATTTAAGATCATATGAAAGTGTAATATCTTATACTTTCAAGGGGAAACTGATATAATATTAAAAATATACTTTCGAAGTAAGACTAATATAATAGTAAGAAAAATATTTTGTTGATAAAATTAGTCCTTTAACTATTATTCATACAAATTTAGACTCTTTCATTCATAAGATTATATTTTATACTAAATATTTTACAAATTAATAGTATATAATAATTATGTTATAATTTTATCGTTTATATTTAGTAATAAAATTTAGTTTGCCGGCAAAATCTTGATTTTTTTGTTTATTCCAATTTGATATTTGATTTTTTAAAATATTGATAAAGATAGATAAGCTTTAAAGAGAGAAGATAATACCAAGGTTTTAAAAACCGGACCAGATTGTCCGATCTGATCGAAAAAAGTTTGAATCGGTCAATTGTCCGGTTCGGTTTCACCTAATAACCTCTATGTATAAAAACCGACTGATTCAAACTTTTTGGTCAAACCCGACTCCGATCCAATTTTTAAACCTTGCTTTTTATTAGTGTTTCATGTCTATTCTTCTTCTATCTGCATTCTTAGTTTATGTTTGTGACTTTGTTCTTCTTCTGTCTGCAAGTATTCCATCTCATCTTTCCATGGTTTGGATAAATTTCAATTTCCAAACTCATGACTGAAATAATTCTATTACTAGATTGGAGCCGGACAAAAACCCTTGAAAGGTAGTTAACAACAGATTTCGAATAATTGTAAGAACATAGGCCAAATACCTCCTAAGTCTAAAACTAATAACTATTTCTCAAAAATATTTGGAAGGCAGTTATCAGTAGATTTCGAATAATTAGTAATATATTATGTAGCCCAATGTACATCTTTTTTAGATAAAGCTATTATCGAAAATTCACTTTGAGAAATTCAAAATATTTTATTTATGTGTAAATTTTGACCCTTAAAATAAATGGAAATATTTGAAGTTTACGAGAAAATCTTGAAATTGCCTTTTTCCCACTCGCGTATTTGTGTTGTCTAAGTTGAGTTCTAAAGAAGAGGAAAATTAATGATCACGGAATAAAATACAGAAGGAAGGAAAAAAAATATCTGAACATTCTTAGTGAATCATCCACTATTCATGAACTTTATTATTTTATCCAACGAATGAATTAAAAACATCTACTGATGGTCAGTTCATATTTTATTTTGATCATATTTAAGTTAAAATTATATTGTATTACAAGTTTACAATTGAGAATAATTTCATATATTACTAATTTATAATTTATTTTAATGCAGTAGAAGAAGTTGATGCAAATATTTTAGATGAAAGCGTAGTTTACGAATCTTTAAATAGCGTTGGAGAATTTGAAGCTTTTGACGATAATGAGACACAACCTCCTTCAGAAATATAATTTTAATTTTAATTTTTATTTTAATATTTATATTAGAGTTATATTTATTTATTGTTAATTCATTATATAATAATAGACATTGGTATATTTTTATTTCAATAAAATATTTTATTTTTACTTATTCTTATAAGTTTTACTTCTTATTTATTATATACCGATTTTATGGCGGTTCATTATTGGTTGAACCTCTAAACCTTAAATATTTCCTTCGATCGGTTCGATATCCGGTCCGATTTTTAAAATATTGGTTATATATTTAAGGTAATGTTTTAAAAACTGGATCAAAAGTTAAACTGATAAGATAAGAATTTAATATTTAAAAAGTTCAACCGTGTTAAGACTATCATATATTTGGTTAATGATTAAATAAAATCAAAGATTTTGAAATATAATTTAAAAAGATTACTCCTTATCTATCGAAAAATTTAAAGTTTAATTGAAAAAGATTGTTAAAAAAATTAATTAATTTATTTAAACCTATAAAAATTTATTAATTTAACACCATTAACAGATTAATTAACAAAATGGTCAATTGTTTGAGGGTGCTAAATCTCTCGCTAAACTATGTTAAGAGAACTTTTACAACCAGCACGACATGTGTGTGGGAGCGGAGGATGAGTCGGCATTAATGGTCTAGACTTTTGAGGACCATAGCTTGGAATAGCGACGTTGACGTTAAGCGAAAGGCAATGAGAAATCATATGTATGTAGTCTTAACTCTAGCCCTTGGGTAAAACCATTATTGCACAGCAGAGGGTCTCCTCCTCCTCTTTCTCCTCCACCCACCCATTTTGACTTTTGGCCATTTTGCTTTCCCACTTGTGCATGTCCTTTTCTTTTTCCAAGCCCCACACCCCAACCAACCACCGCCCAATCTCTCAACTTAAACCAATGTTGCTTACTTCGGAATTTAATGGCCGACCCAGCTGGAAACTTCCACCCTCTTTCTCCATAGTCAACCTTTCAATACACACGACACATCCTCACGCTCGTCAACTTCCATGCTACAGTTTTTGACCACATCCTTTTCTCACCTCTAGTGTTTCTTGTTTCTTATCTACTTTAATCGATTAAATGCACAAACAGGTACTTAAAAGACAGAGAAGAGAACAACACATGAGAGGATTGATAAACATATGAAAGTAGACTACCCAACACCTAAACACCACTTTGTTTGAATCGAAATCCATAAACAAATCCACAACGTTTCTCTGCTTTGTTACAAGTTAAATAACAAACAAATGGGTTCATTGATATTTTACAGGTAAATGAGGTTGAACCCGCTAATCATCTCCTTCGAGACAAGATGGAAATTAACAGGAGTTCAAAGCTCATGCTGTACTTAAAGTCACTAAAACCTACTGCTGATAGCCTGATACTATTTGGTTTCACTATATAAAAGAACATAATCAGGATTCTATGGGTAAAATGATGGTTGCTGTGGTTTAGGAGGATTCTAGTATGAGGTTGGACGTGTCAGCGAGAGATAGAGCGTGGTTGTGCTCTCCTTCGTAGGTAACAACTAGCATCGATGGATCGTCCAAAGCTCTTTCCACATGTTTGCGAGCTGGGCACCCTCTTACGCTGCTGCACTTGTAGTAGCCTCTGTTCAACAGAGCATACACCCAGAAACATAACTGTTAGCTGTGGACCTTTTTACTGAAGATGGTGAAAGAGTCAGAACAGAGACAATTGTTGTGCAATAGTTGATTACTTACCTTGGATGCGGAGACCCTTTAATGGGTTTTTGTCCGTACTTTCTCCAAGAGTAATCATCTGGTGGAATATCAGCCATCTTCAAGCTAATCGCTGGAACCCTCACCACTCTCTTTGTTTTCATCTTTCTGCTGCAAAATTATCCACAAAAGATTCAATTCCATACTGAACTCAAAGCCTTGAAATAAGAAGAAACTTATGAGAAAGTAAAATCTAGCAGTATATGCTCAGAGAGTTACCTCTTGTTGGAGCAATGACACCAACCAGAAGATCCACACTTGCCGGAGCCCAAATTTTCAGAGCTACACTTCCTCTTCAAAGAAGTAGACAGGGGAGGCTTTCCAACAGAATTAGAAACCTGTGACAGATTGGAAATCTGAAAAGCTGACGAAGATGATGGGTGTTTACTGTCGGTATCACCGGTCAACGAAGACAAGGAGTTCCCAACAGAGGAATACGTAAATTTGACAGTAGCAGCAGAGTCTTTCGTATCAAAGACTCCATTTTTGGGCATCAACGGAGGATATTCATGGGCATGACTGGTAGGGAACAGGGGAGGGATCTGCTGAATGGGCGTGTCACAGAAATTATAGGTTTCAGAAACTTGAGTTTCTCTGGTTTTACTTACAGTACTTGTAGGAGCAGTAGTAGCGAGCACAGGGGCTCTCCTAAAGCGAGCATGGCCAGTTCTGGTTCGACCAAGAAGAGAAATAACTCGCTTGAACTTAGAAACAGCGACATCAGCAACAGCCTTGCAATCAATTTCTATGTCCATGGATGATCTAGAGCTAGAAGAAGAAGACGAATGATGGCTATTCTTGTCTTGGTTTTCCTGGGACAACAACCTTATAAGCTTATTAACACTCTGGAGACCAGAAGCGGCTTCCTTGACAGCGGTCTCTTCCATTTTAACTGCAAAACCATCATTCCTACATCCGAGTATGAGGTCTACGGCCATGACTAGAAGCAGTTAGCAAAGAGAAAGAGAGAGGAAGGAGATGTGAAGAAGACGAGAGTTTGGTTGTTGATAAAGGGAAGGAGGCGTGAGAGAGAAGAGTGGTCAAAATGATGGCATCGGCTACAGATACCCTATTTGTCAAGTACCTCAATGACTTGACTTAGCATTTGCCGTCAAAGTGTTGGTACGACTAATCAGATCGTCCAACCACAATCCCACTTTTTCTCTTTTTAGTTTGGTAATTTTTTAGATCTGATTTTAATAATTATTGAAATATTTTAAATAAAAGGGGTTTGTATATTTTAGTATATAAGAAATTAATCTAATTATTATTTGCTTCCTAGGTATAAAAATTAAAGGATAATTAAAAAATTTCAATTTTTATTCAATTTTTGTAATTATTATCTAAATTTTAAAATTAACACAATAAATAAAGATTAATGAAACAACGTCGACGTTAAAAATTTAATTTTTAAATTAATTTACGTAATCTTAACTTTTTGTTATTTGTTTATTCTTCTGATACTTTCAACCTTCTATTTTTTTGTTTGTTATTTTGATGTTTCAAACTACTCTCGTGTTGTAACATTCTACATCAACAAGTTCTTTATTTTTAGTAATATGAAAATCAAAAGGTGAGGTTATTAAGAAAATAAATTAAAAAATAAAGAAAAAATTGAAATCAAAATATGAGGTCATTAAAATTATGTAATATGATTTAAGTTAGAAAATTTAACGGATACTTTAACGTTATGTTATAATTAAAATTTTAATATTTTATTGTCATTTTTTTATTTGTGTTATAATTTTAAAATTGACCAGAATTTTTTAATTAATCCAAAATTAAAATCCAGCTACTTTGACTTTTTAAAAGGTACTATAATTATGTTTTTAAAAGGAGGACAGTTGTCGCCTCTGATCAATGGGTTGGTCCAGGGTGAAACGTGTGGGGTCAACTTGGAGGAGATCACGTCAAATCTGAAAATGACATCTTGAACTCTGAGCCGTCTGATGGGATAGTAACAGAGAGAAGAGGGTTGACGCCACTCCAATACAGTTGACTTTTCTAAATACAAGTTTCCGCAAGTTTTCTTTCACATTTGTTTCGTGCCTTCGTGGTCTTCCCCGTGCCTCCTCGAGTTTCACACGCGTACCTCTACGCGCCTGTTCATTTAATTTATTAACGTTAATTGAAATTAATTAATTAAATTTTAGGTTTAAGACTTTGATAAATCTAAAAAAAAATTGGAATTAGCCTTCGAGTAATTAGTAAAATTACCCAACCAAAAAGTCACAAACTTAAGTCACGAAAATAATTATTTTATAAAAAAATATATAAAAGAAGTACCTTCTCTAATTCTCGTAAAACGAAAAGTCTTGTAAAATAAGATACATTGTGTTTATATTTTAAAATAATTTAATTTTTATTTTAAAAATATTTTACTTAATTCAATTAAATTTAAGTCAGACCAATGATAAATCCAATTCAATCTAATTGTTGTCATTTTTAAGTGTTTAAAAATTATTTTATTTTTATTTTAATTAATCCAATTTTTTAAACTAACGATCTTTTGATGCTGTATAGAGTTTGATGTATGACTTGACAGACCCGGGACCCTTTCGTGCTCTAACTCACGCTCACACCTTAATCTTTGGAACAAGATGCAACGAACATTGAAAAGTAGATATGATTTGATAACAATCTAATCACGTTTTATCACAAGAAACTAATCTTAGATAGAACGGTTCGAGCATTACGCGTATGGTTTCATCTAAAGTAGACATCTTTTAAAACCATACAACATGGGATGTTCATGTCTATGCACCTGACCTTGTATGTTAGAACTTCAATTCAAATAAAAATTTTCGTAACGAATAAGGTAAAAGTAATTTAGTAATTAATCAGTTAATTTTTATAAATTAATAAATTATTATAAATAAAAGTAAATTTATTAATTTTTAATTAAATTTTATTTTTTTGATAGATAAAAAATTTATTTTAATCATATTTTAAATTATTTAATTTTATTTAATATTTAATCAGTTTTATAACAGTTTAATACGGATTAAATATTTTAAACCTTTAACCTCATATCTTATCGGTTTAACTTTTGATTCGGGACAAATTAAATACATTTTTATTTTGAATTATTTGTTTCCTTGGAATACTTCTTTTTGTATTAAAAAAAGATAAAATATCACCGTAAATTTGACCCCATTTAGTTGTTATTTTCTTCCGACCAGACCATTTGGACGGTTGTTTGTATTCAGCAAACATTCAACTTAGTTTTTGACCATTTCCACTAATCTAATCCTCTCTCACTTTCTTATTCAGAAAAAGCCTAGCACTAGCAGTGACCAGCTAATTATTTCTTTTTTCTATTTAAATATATAATAAGGACATAAGTGGGAATGGATTGAGACTAGCAAAGAAAACGAATTTAGAATCATTAGTATGACTTTTTGTCAACCCCAAATGTATAAGTTTTCAACGGACGTGACCCGTCACTTCCAAAGCTATGCATACACCTAGTGGTGCACACTACGTACTTTCGTGGGAACCTGTGCCTCATTAACCTGCCAGTTTAAGATCTACAATTCTGGATTTGAGATTCTTTTACCTGCCTTGTAAGCAATAGCCTGTTGAATTGATTAGGAGATTTACCTGTTAAAAGGTAATAATTGCGGTTACTTGGTTTTTTTTTTTAAACATCTAACGAAGTCGTTATTGACGTGGTCATCGTTATCTCAGGTCAAAATTTTACAATAAAATAAAAATTTAAAAAATATAATAATACACGACCTTATTCTTATATAATAGAGAAGTTATTTTTAATAAACTTATATGCATATGTGAATTAAAAAAACATTATCCCTTTATCCGGTTTAAAAAAAGATGAGTTATATTTTAGTAATCAGTTACCTAATTAAATTGGCTATTTGGCTTGGCACATCATCCTCAACTAAATAAACGTGCATTCACTTAGAGTATTAAAAAAATTAAAGATGTTGATAAGTTTTTTTTAAAACGAAAGAATTTATAATCGTTATCATTTCGATGCACACTGAGTAAATCTCTGAATTGATGCAATAATCTGTAGATTATATCAATCAGGTACTTTACACTAAGCAAGTCTTGTAAGACAGACTATATTTGATGGCTCGTGCAACAAATTGGAAGATTGAAACTTCACATGGGCTTAGCACATGCACAAATCAAAATTGTCGAAACAACCAATTGATAATCCTTCTCTGACCATTATAAAGTGAAGAATTTTGTGTACCGAATTTGTCCTTCGTCTTAGTTTATTTTAATAATTTTTTAATTAAAAATTGGTCAAAAACAGTTGGAGAAAAACATTTAATTTGACATCATTTATTTGGAGCGTATGTAAGATTTGTAGGCAGAGAGTCATGATCGTCTGATGAATTGGATTTAAATGATCAGTCGGAGCTTCTTAACAAGATTTATGATCACAAGTATGTCATGAGGCTTTAAAACGTGTACATGATAATCTTGGGCCCAGGTTGACCCGCTCGGCCCAAAATAATTAAAGATGCTGATAAATCTGCTAACATATTTGTGCTATTGGGCTTAATTTCGGCTATACCCACATTTTGGTGTAATTCAATGTCGCTACAGCCAAATCTTATTGATTAGGTTTTAACACGAACCGTCGTATCACACACGCAATCTTTCTTAGTACCAACTCGATCCGCATGTCTCATACTTGCTTCTGTTCTCTATATAATAATGCATATGTTAAATTTAGATCATAACATAAAGGTAGTTTAGAAGAAGTTGAGAGGCTTGGAAGGCCCAAAAATCTAACTAGGTCATCCCCAAAAAACAATCCCAGCTGACCGACCTGTGTTCCATGACTTCTCTTGCCAACACGATCCACACGGCAGGAAAAGTCTCTTTCTGGAGCTAGGAGTCTACTCTATCGATC
>JANSVB020000417.1:1569126-1582685 GCA_025504935.2 Erythroxylum haughtii
AAGTTTTTATTTATTAAAGATAATAATGTTATTATCTTCTTTATTATTAATTCCTATTTACTGCAAACCTTTTGTGTCCTTATTATCCGTCTCCACTAATGAGACATGAACTAAACGTCATTAGGTTCAAGCTTTTTACTATCTCTTGGTAACTTTGTTTTAAAAATCAGACTGGACCGGCCGGTTTGACCGGTGATCGGTCTGCTATCTGGTTCGGTTTACTCTTAAAAATCGGTTCTTAATTGAACCAGTAAGAACCGGTCGAACCGATCCGGTCCGACCATTGGTTCAATAATTTTTTTATTTTTTTATTTTTTAATATTTTTTATATTATTTAGTATATTTGTATTTTTAATACTATTAATATTATATATAATTAAATATAATTATTACATAATTATAACGTCACCAATAATTAATAAAGCTTCCAATTTGATATTAGGTCTGGATTTGAAAACAATGATCGGCAAATACGGCCCCTTTATCATGCAATACACCGAAAAGAGTCAAAGTTGTGCGAGGAAAGTTGATTACTATAGACATTGGAAGCGACGGAAAGTGTATATGCACGTGCATAACTTTATCCTGAAAAGTAATGCCAATGCTTGGCATAAATAAAGCAAAAGATAACATTTTGTTTTTTCTGTACATCTCTGGACTCTGGCATGGTTGAGAATTGGAGATATCAGATACCCACCTATAAATCTGAATAAGTGTTATCAGAGGAATTTGCCCTTTGAGCTTTTATTATTTATATCAGCTTTAGTGGGAAATGAAAGGGATAGTTTCAACCATGTATGCATCGAAATCGAAACCATCTGCTTTTGAATCGTTAAGCTTAAGTAGCTAGCTTGGTTGGTAGAACGTTGACTCTTTTCAAAACCTGCATAGCTGGAGGCATTGTTGTAGTCGCGTAACCGGTATTAGCAAAAGGGCGTTTTCAATCCAAAGTTTCAAGATATTTTAACTTAAAACGTAATATTTGATAGTGTTAGAAAATAATTCTAATACTAAACGTTTGAATTCGGTGCAGAAAGTATAACTGACATAGTTTCATAAGTTGGTCGCTTTCTTGTCTCCATCATCTCCAGCAGTCTATAATATTGATGGAAGGATTGAGAGATTCGCAGGAACCGAATTCTTAATAAGCTAATTTCCGAGGCTAACATTGTTGTCGTCTCAGTATACCAGAATATCCGCTTGATGTTGTCTACCAAGACTACGTGAGAAGCGCTTCAATGGCTGGCTTTAAGTACCAATGGAAAAGGTGACAATGAGCCATGGCTTAAAGATTATCTAGATTTTGAGCAGTTGTTTCTTGCAGGAGACAGTGAATGCAGGCGCTTATACTGCTCATAACATGCCCTTAAGGCTCAATGACTCCTCACCTCTCGAGCATTACTGAATATTCGTGGGATAGCCATGATTCATCTTTAACTATCCGGGGAAAGAATCCGATTGGTCTAGAGGTGGAGGATAGTGTAAGAAAACCGATGGCTGATATTGATTGTTGGACCCTCGTTTGTCGTCTGAAAAGGGTTGTGATGATCCCTAAAGTCAACCCTTCTGATGAGGGGGCACCCAGTCTTAATGGCTTGGCCTGTGACATTGTTCTTGCGTTTATTGCTGAAAAGGCAAGAGGTAAGCTTTATTGTGATGAATTGATCAAAAGTTGGTGGAAAGGGAAAGCAGAGATGGTGGAACAAAAGAAGACGATCAGAGAATGTTCTTTTCTTAATCAAGCGTTGGACTTCTTTTTTTATTATTATTATTACGAGGAAAAGAAACAAAAAAAAGGCTAGCACTCGAAACTTATTCCCCTACAAACGTAAGGTTCTACGATAACGTGTTCCATTCATGTCTTGATGTAGGACGTCCTTGACGTTCGTTGGAGGTTCCTGAAAGATATGAAGACCTGGTTTTGCTGAGGAGACTAGATTAGCCAATCTATCTGCACATTAATTGCTTTCCCGATGTGTATGCTTAAGCTGCACCTCCCAAGCTTGAAGTATCAACTCTCGGATACCTGTCACCAAAAATTAATATCAGTCAGATTGCTAATGGATGAGGAGAGAATGTTGATAATTTCTAATAAGTCCGTTTTGACTATCACATGGTGATGGCCCTACTCCCACACCAGAAGAAGGCCTGAGTGTACTCCCAAGAGTTCGGCAAATAGAGGATTGCCTACTTCTATATTCTGTAGGAAGCCTACACACCATTAGCCATGGCAGGTCCTAATAATTCCGCCTGCTGATGCAATATTGCAATACCATTTTACTGCTCCATCCGTATTAAGCTTTACCTACCCTTTTATGGGTTTGGTCCAACTTACTAGTATACCCATATGTAAGCCCTGTAGATGGAACACGCGGCTTTCCATTTGAGTGGTTCTTGTGATCCTATCATTATACGTCATGACAATTTTATGTCCCTCTAATGACCAGACAAAACCCGGCTAAAAAATGCTGTTGTTTTGCCATTTCTAAAGAAATCAGCATGCGACTTCAAAAATAGTAGCCCAAGCTATTTGATTCATATGTATGTGTTGGTGAAAGTTTGACCTGAGCCAGTTCCCTTCATCCTGCCTAAAAAAATTTTCAACAATCATTGCATGAGGGAATTTACGCCAAAATGAGGTTACTCGAAGACAGTCTCTTACACAGAAGTTACAACCATTCTCCGTTGTTAGATATCGGGTCACACGCTGTTTGTTGGTTAACAATTTCCATTTTGCCACTAGCGAGAGAAAGGACCTGATTTGTTGTGGTCTCGCCAATCTTCATATGTCCTCGTAAGACCTGTAGAAATCGTCCGTGTTGATATGCTCAATAAGATCGTAAGCAGATGATACTGTAAATCCCTAATGATTAGCGTGTCCCCGGATTAATTGATCTTCCTCCCGCTCGTTGATGTGAGGATGGATAGACGCGATGCTCATACAAGCTACGACAGGGAGATAATATTGGAATAGATGCGCAATGTCAGGGGCCACTCTCGTTAACCAGAAGTGGGGTCTCTGTAAGTCGATGAAGATGGTCTGACCCGCATCCATGTTGCCAATTATGATGTTTAGTTGAATTAATTATTTAACTATAATTATTTATATGTTAAATAATTAATTCAAGTCAATTGTCTTTCACAGTTTGAAGCTTGAATCAATTGCATCCCTGAATCATGATGTTGGCATTTACATCATAAGGTGTGATTATGTACCGCAAGTGAAACAGTTTTGGTGATGGCAACTAGATGATGAGAATTTGACGATTCTGTTTCTGGATTTAAGTGCAAGGTGTGTGAAGAGGAACTTGCGTTGATATTAAATGTCCTTGAATTTAGAGCTGGTTCCTAATGACATACGAAAATGTACAATAACTAATCATGCCTAATAGGGTCGTTAGAATAAAAGTACAATGATGAAAATAATTGTGATTACTGATAAGTCATAATTAATCTTTTAA
This sequence comes from Erythroxylum haughtii, assembly GCA_025504935.2. Lineage (NCBI taxonomy): Eukaryota > Viridiplantae > Streptophyta > Magnoliopsida > Malpighiales > Erythroxylaceae > Erythroxylum > Erythroxylum haughtii. The sequence goes on from JANSVB020000417.1 coordinate 1,572,588, forward strand.
AAGTCAAACATAATATATTAAAAACTTAACAAATATTAAAACATTATAAAATTTATTAAAATTTAAATAAAATTAAAGAAATTGAAATATGATTGAAATAGATTCTTCCTACTTATTGAAAAATTTAAAATTTAATTAAAAAATATTCTTAAATAAAAATTAATTGAATTATTTTAATTTATAAAAATTGATTTATTAATTAATAAATTGATTTTTAACAAGAATTATTAAATTAAATTAAACTGAAAAATTAAAAAGTTAAGAGTTTTTGTGATTAAATTGTTTAAACCGGTTGAGTTTTTTAATCATTAGTTATCATTAACAGTCATCCATAAATAAATAATAAAAAGTTTTTAATTTCTATTAAAATATTATTAGTAGGTTAAAAAAATCATACAAAATTTATCACATATATAATAATTCATATTTAAATAACACATTAATTATGTAAAAGTTATTTTTGATAATTACAAAGTATTATTACTTATTGGGCCATTTTAAAAAGAAAATTTGGCAGACAAGATGACAAAAATTATGATAGGTTTGTAAATTAATAGCTTACTCAGATCGGATCAGCTGTTTTAATTTTGCTATTATTCTAATTCAATCTCATCCGCGTATTTATATAACAAAATTGTGTTATTCTAATTCAATCCTCATCTAATTATTTATCAATCATTTTCATTTGGTCCACACGGTCAACATAATTGTGTGATTGTCCCCATTGGCCTTATTTAAATTTCGAAGCTTTTTCTTTTTTCATCTTTCAACTAAATCACAAATTTTGTTTTATCGTGGTGTTAAATTAAATATTAAGTTAATTATAATATGAGATACTAAACATCTAAGTTAAAAATAATTAAATAATCAATATGTTATTAAAGAATACAACTTCTCCATCATGTGAGAGTAAAGTTTTATACTATCATATCTTCTCATACTCTACATCTTAGCAAACTCCAGCTTAGTATTGTTGTTGGGAACAGCGATGACAATGGGCAACTTAAAGTCTAGATTCAATTATTTTCAATATGTCGTCTTAGGGGTCAAACTCAAGCACAGGTCAGCTTGAGACCTAATTATAAAAGAATTAAGCTTCGAATAGGCCTGACTTTAGGTGAAATTTACATTTTTATCAGACTCATAGGTAGGGATGGCAATAGGTCGACCCATAAGTCGATCTTGTTAATTTTTTAAAAATTAAAAGCGTAAAATAAAGTCTTTTTTTAATTGAGTCTAGACTTAGGTTACCTAAACTCGGGCCTTACAATTCCTAATTCTTCTAAGCAAAACAATGTTATTTTGCTTGAAAAAGTTGGATCTCGAATTAATTTGCGCCTAATTTAACCTATGAGTCGACTCATTAAAAATATTTAAATTTAGGCCTATATATAAGCTCTTACTCATAGACAAGCTATTGCTAATCCCTGCTCGAACCGAGTAGGTCATTTGTGAGAGACAAAATTCTGGCCATAAATTTTAAATGACTGCATACATGAGGACGGTTCAAACCCGCGAGGTCTCTTATTTAAGAATACTCATATCCAATCGTAAATATTCTCAACATAACTGAATTATTCTATTGGTACACGTGTCATTATACTTGTCTTAACCAAACCATAGTTCTATTACCAAATCATTTAAAACATCGTTTTGGCGCGTGGAGGCAAATTCCCATTTTAAAACATGACACTCCGTCGCTTGGATATGGTCAACGCTTCCCCGTGTACTACGCTGTATGTCGTAAATTGGAAACTCGAACCGAGCATGTGAAAAGCACGACAGTCTTACACAAGTGTGCGTGTAATGCAAGAGTAGGTTCTGTATGATAAGCCATCGTAGCTTATCGTTCTACAAATACCAGATACGTACTCTGATACGTATCAGTTGGCTTTGTGAAAAATCCTTATCATCGATAAAATACAATTTTCTTTTTCTTTTTCTCGCAAAATCTCCGCGTCTTTGCCTTTGATAAACATTTTCTTTTCCACCAAACACTCATCAATCCTGCTGATAAGAGAATAATACATTATGATTTTAACATATACGCATTGCATGTGGGCTATCGTTTATCAGGATAAAGACTATGTATTATCGAATCATTTTAAAGCTTACATTTTAGCGAAAGTTCAACTAAGCGTTGACTATCGGATCTTTTTAGAGCTTACATTTTAGCGAGAGTTCAACTAACCGTTGACGAATGCTATGATTTTAAGTTAATATACAATTAATGGAGAATACTGTGACATCTGTAGTTTTTGTTAGAAATAATTTTGGGTTATGGGAAAATATTTTTACTTGCTGAGAGAAGAGAATGGCTACGCAGATAAAAAGGCTTCACTTGCACACTAGTCTTGTCTTGTCACTGTATATCTTTCTTTGGAGCCTAGAGAGGAAGATGGGCAATTTTGTGTGAGCTTAAGATGATTAGCTTTTTGGTGTTAGAATGAGAAGAAGTTTGAATCTCTTCGTCTTGGATGAAGATGGCATTGCAAGAAGGTGAGAACATCCAACAGGTACGAAGCCCAGCATTGGTTCTCGATGGCCTTTACTGTGAAGAAGAGGGATTTGAGGAAGATTCCGCTTGTATTGATGGTGAAGACGAAAACTTTGACGACTATGTGAAGAAAGATTCGTCTTTTTCTTCCATATTGCTTCAACAAGACCTGTTTTGGGAAGATAGTGAACTGCTCTCTTTAATCTCTAAAGAACAGGAGACCCATTTTGATTTTGATAATGTAGTTGGTGATGGGCCTTTACTAGCAGCTCGTAGAGATGCTATTGAGTGGATTTTGAGGGTGAAGGCGCATTTTGGGTTCAGTGCTTTGACTAGTGTTCTTGCTGTCAACTATTTCGATCGGTTTATTTCAAGTTTCAAGCTTCAAACGGATAAGTCATGGATGGGTCAACTAGTTGCTGTGGTCTGTTTGTCTTTAGCTGCTAAGATGGAGGAAACCCAAGTTCCGCTTCTTTTAGATTTGCAAGTGTGTGCCAAATCTGCAATCTGGGTGTTTGTTGCAATGTCCTGTTTCGACCTTTGGAAATCCTTTCTATACGAGTCATTGATTTTCGTATCTGTGCGTTTATTGTTTCCTTTAGGTGGAAGAATCAAAGTGTGTTTTTGAAGCCAGGACTATCAAGAGAATGGAGCTTCTGGTGCTGTCAACTCTTCAATGGAGGATGAATCCTGTGACTCCATTTTCCTTTTTCGATCACATTGTGAGGAGGGTAGGCTTAAACACTCATTTACCTTTGGAATTTCTATCGAGGTGCGAACGCTTGATTCTATCCGTCATTATTGGTAAACCATTGAACAGCTGTTTTTCTCAATACTGATCCAAATTTTGATTGGGTCGAAGCTTTCTTTACTGAACTGGAGGTTAAGTGATCTCACTTCTTTCCTAATCTGGGTAAATAAATTGAATTTTGAATCAGATCCAAGGTTCATGTGTTTTCCTCCTTCCACATTAGCTACAGCGACAATGCTGCATGTTATTGAGAAGGTTGAACGATGTAATCAAGTGGACTACCAGAATCAGCTTATGTCTGTTCTTAGAATCAGTGAGGTTTGTTTTCCAATTGCTTTAACTCATGTTTTGAATGAGTCACCTGATAACCAGATTGAATCTATTTACTCAATGCCTCACAGTACAAGGTGAAAGAGTGTTACGAGGTCATCCTAGAGCTGTCAGGCAGTAAAAACGGGACCTGTAAACGCAAGTACTCATCTACCCCAAGCAGCCCAAATGGTGTGATAGATGCATTTTTCAGCTGTGATAGCTCAAATGAGTCTTGGGTTCTGACATCACCTGTTTCATCATCGCCAACATCATGTTTCAAGAGGAGCAGACCAAACGATCAGCAGATGCGCTTGCCGTCACTAAATCGTATGTTTGTGGATGTGCTCAATAGTCCTCATTAGTATCTGCTAGTCTTGATACTTCTATCCAGCATATAAGCTCTCACCCTTTTCCATAATCATTGTTGTATGTGTCCTTAAGATGCAATCATCTTTTGTTTCAGGGATTACCAGTACATTTCTGGTTAAATATTTTTAAACTGGCTCATTCTTGGATAAAAATTATCCACCGTGATCTTTTGTTTGAGAACTCAATGAAGAGGCAGGTGGGATCATTCCCCTACTTGTGCATGCATAGTGTCTTATTTTTTGCCCTCTTTATATAATTATTAGAATAAGATAAGTATTTACATATTATTAACCCCAATAAAATTAGCAAACGCTGAAAGATCAGCTACTGTATGAGTTGCACTAGGTAAGCGCAGATGTTAACAATGGTTCTTCATAATTCATATGAACTGAGCAAAAATAGATGCATTTTGTGACAATTCCAAGTTCAGAACCCAGCGGAATAGTGCTAGCTTTTATAACAAATCACCTATGTTCAAAAAACGAAAAATTCAGGTAGCCAAATGTATCAGAGTCGATATAGCAGTCCCGGTTGAGGGGATGGAGAGACAGAAGTTGTGAATTCAAGAGATTCTAGTTTCCCCTTGAAGAGTTTGGTTCTCTTTGACTGCAAACTTGTAATCAATTCAAATCATTCCCTGCGGTCATGGTATGATCAAATCATGGTGCATAAGATAGCATTGGCCCTGCTTTGCTGCATCTAGTATTTGGTTACTTCGACTACTTGTCCAAGTTTTAACGACTTGAAACTATTCTGATCACCCATTGAGGGGGAACTATCATGAGTTGGTCTTCACCAGTAACTTGGTGTTTTTCCTTCTACATTTCGTTCATTTGGAAAAAGAGTTCCGTTCATTTCATTCACTTAGCCACCGAGGAGCTGACCCTTCTGGATACATGTAAAAAGTGCAATATGCAGGAAATTTTGTATTGTCGAATTATGAGACTTGGTATATATAGGCACCACACAGGGTCAAGTATTTCTGTTTTCATTCTTCGTATCAGAAACTGATCATAAGAAGTATTGATTATTCAGTTCATGGTTAACTTAGCCATGCAATGCCTGCGTTATCACCACAACCTATCAGCCATCTAAAAATAGATTGTGATGGCCGCAGGATTCAGGAATTATGATTGGGTGGGGTCAGCTGTCTCAGCTGTTGCTTTGAAAACTTCTTCTCTTCCGTATCAAACGTGATCAGAATGGAAGTCCTCCCTTCATTGATGGCCAAACTATACCAAACTTGAAAAACGAACTATAAAGAACTAGTCTTCTGTAAAATCTACGAAGAAGCAAATAACTTAAATGATTGTCTATAACCATGGAATACTTGAAACGTTACAGGGATTACACCTAACTCCACTGATATTTGAAGCACAGTATCTCAGCTATATCGGTGGAAAGCCGCGGGAGCATGAGGTTAGCCATTACTTATTGATGGTTTTATAATTATTCACAGATGAGACTTAATCACAACTATCTCTTAGTACCATCAGGAGAGAACATGTTTAGAAATATTGCCTGCCATGGTAAAGATAGGCACAGATTAATACATGCAAGTCTCTCCCATGTACTTCCTCTGTTTTCACTTCCGTTGCCTGGAAAGGGAGAAATAGATTATGATAAGTGCACAACAGGTTAAGATCGAAAAAGGATAAAAGATTACAGCGGGCCAGTCTGCGCTGCACGTAGCATGCATTAGATTAGATAACAAAATGCAATAGTTGTTGAAAACAGCTGGGAAGAGCTTGTCCTTACCATGGTAAAGTAACAGTTGTGAAAAAGGACGAGTATATGTTTAGCTTTTTATTTCATACTCAATCAGAAAGTGGAAAAATGCAGTATAGAAACAGAGGAAGGAAATTTCGGGAATTGGTTCCAGCCCTACCATTTTCCAGCAATTTAATCAAAACCACAGGGTTTACAAGCAGCTGTGGAAAGCTAGAACTGCTGTAGTATTCCATTCCTCATCAGTCATCATACATTAGACCACAAAAACACCTGAGACAGTCAATCTGGCATAACGCTTTCACAGGTATGAGCTTGATGTTCAGTAAGATATGCGCCAAAATGCTGAGACGTCCCATCACCATTTAGAATTCAAAACGTCAGGAAGGAACCCACTGGATTCAAGGTTTACCTGCTAAATCTGAGAGGCCTCTGAAAGAGGACCAACCCAACTACAGCTGCTACACTAAAATTAGGCGCAAATCCAATTCCTATATGTCGTAAATTGAGGACTGAGGAAATAAGGTTTCACATCAGTAATGTCTGAGCTTGGACTAATGCAGCCCTGTGTTCCTTCCAGCCTACTAAAGCTGTCGACCATCCTGAACAACTTTTCTTAGACTAACAGAGAGAACCATTTACAATTTGCATGAGATAGGTTTCTTTTGTGCATTCAAAGCCATAAATCTTCAATGTAAAACATCTATTTGGTTTGAATTTATAGGTGACTAAATCACATAAGCAAGCGCAATAACAAAACATCAGACCACATTGATCCAATAAAAGGTTAGATGCTTGAAAATGGGAGCTCAAAATCATCTTAACATTCTAAGTGCTCTGTCTATTCCTGATGGTTCACTTATACTATAAATTCTTTGTACTTAAAGAATACATATAACTCACAGACTACGTATTTTGATATGCCACTTGATGAACCAAGGGATGGGTTCGGGTGTACGAACTTTTCCTTTACAGAAGAATCATAGATTTTGACAGCAGGTGTGGTAACTTAGGTACAATGTCTTATTCTAACATTACCATAAAACAAGTAAACCCTGAATTTAGACAGACAACTTTTTCCACCTATTTGTTGTTTGCAACTTAAAGAACTTCATTAATCATCCAACAGGAATCTGCAATTACTAACCTGCCAGGTCTCTTGGACTATTTTGGTCAAGGAATGAGCAATTAACTAATAGCCCTTACCTACCAGAAACTTAGACATTTAAACTCTTTTGCTGCTAGTCAGAATGTCATGGAAGTAGAAACGGAGATCTCCACTATGTTAGACTATTTTATGTCCCATGTCACTTATAGATTTGAGTCCAATGAAAAGCACCCAAGATAATGATTATTGGGTATTATAGAATGGATCTCAATTGGGTTAAAGACTCTTTTCCTTTCTCTTCCAATTACCAAAGGACATGTCCGTTAGTGATGTTATATAAGTTGAAAAAATTTATTAAATCTATACATTCTGAACCATTGAAGAATTTTCTAACAGAAGAAGACGAGAGGAAATAAAATTCGTTCAAGCAAATCAACATCATGACAAACAATCATGGATACAGGTACACAAATCATTCGATCCATAAATGATTTACAATTGGTATTCGAGCCTGGTATTTCATGATTTGTTATCTACGGTATTTTCTACCGTGTACTGCTATGATTGTGTTTCTGTTTATGTTATATGAATTCCTCCATGAAAAGTTACACTGCCGTAAATAACAACGCAAGTTTTGTTGTTGTTATTGAATATTAATTGAAATTCATTGCATGTTTTCTTAACATATAAAATATGAACTTTTGGTGTTGATAAAACAATGCATAAAAGAACAACATAGAAAGTCAACAAACCTTCGGTGTTGGTATGAAAGTTATGATAAGTGATTTTCGGTGATGATATGTATTGTATATGGGTTTTGTATTTGCTCTACAAGAAACAAAAATGAAACGAAAGTCTATTATTAGAATTTTTGTTATGGTCTAGACTCAGAATAATATACGGGAGAGAATCCAAATTACAATAACTGTAACATCAATCCTCTATGAATGCTCTTAGTAAAGGCTTAGGATAGTTTTCATTTTGAGAAGATACTATCCTCTGTGTTTGTGATACAAAGCACAACGTAAGAAGAACAATCGAAGAACATGTCTTTGTGGTTGAAGACATGTTTTTGTGGTATGGACAAAACCCATGGAAGAACGACATTGGGATGGCTTGTGGTTTGAAACAAACCTATGAAAGTTTAATACAAAAAAAACCAGAACGCAGGAGGAAGACGATGAAGCGTCCAAGCGCCAAACGCTACGTCATCCAACAACGTCTTCCGGCGGACGCAGCGCTGGTGTGTGCAGTGCACGCGTTAGACACTGCCTTTGCGCAGGCAGAAGCTGGCACGTGCTCTGCATGCACTAGATGGGCTTCTAGGCCCAATAAGCAACTTCTGGACTATTTTGGGTCTTTGGGTCATTAAGAAATAACATTTTGGGTTAGAAAATAATTATTGACTTTAACCTTAAAGAAAAATAATTTTTTTATGAAACATAAAGGATTATTTAATTCATAGTTGATTTATATATAATATAATTTTAGAAATTAGTGCCATATTATATATTAGTTTGGTACTTTGAATATTATATATTATATAATAGTTGGAATTAAATTTTCCTAGTATATGTTGAATGTAATACATGACATTATGGACATTTAAAATAGTTTGTTTGTCACCAAAGTGACCAAACTAGTTAAATTAAATTTTGTCATGTATGATAATTGTCCAATTAAATGTTTATTGCATGGAAAGCTTGTTAGTCACCAAAGTGGCCTAGCTTAAAAATTTTAATCATTTAATTGTGATTTATTTCAATTGTTCAATATAATATGATGCGAAAATGACATAACGGTTGAATTGCCTCTCCCAGACAAATGCATCAAGTAGTAGTATCAATTACCGATCTAGCATACTCCTTCATTACTGGTTGCATTTCACCCATCTCTTGATCTCCTGGTTTGAGTCCCTCGAGATTGTCTTCAAGGTCCCTTAGGAGTTCTCTTATCTGATGTACGTTGTCGATAAAGGGAGCAAGTTCACCTTTTGAATACCTCCTTCCTCGCATAAACCAATTAAAATAGCGGTGAATTAATAAGAAAATTACTAAACAACTCAATGAAATAACTCGACAAAAATGTATGCATAAATAAACAAAACAATCAACGAAACAATCAAAATCACTTTAGAAAAAACAATAAAAATTAATTCAAGTTCAAAACACTAAACACCTCCTTAGCAAAGGTGTCAAAAACTTATTCCCAAAAAGTTCTAAAAATACATAGACTATCCTACTCACAAGTATACGAGATAGTTATATTTGATAACCCAGGGTTGTCTCTCACGAAGGTGAAATTACTCAACTTAAATTAAGTTTGAATTAAAAACAAAGATACAAACAATGCATTCCTAAACATTCTATCTCGATTATTGAATAAAAGCTTTTAAGGAAAATTACAAACTTAAATTGAAAAGTAGACGGAATCAATTAGGAGCAAAGACAAATAGATTAATCGAAGTGGAAAAACTCTTGAGAATTAATTTCACTAATTTAATCTCCTATGCATGATTAAGGGAAAATGATTGGATAGTTGTCTTACTAAAATTAATAGTTAGGTTCTAAATCAATTTGAATAATGAACTAGTCTAACTTTCATATTCAATAAATTACTATCCGAATTAACGATGAAAACTCGACTACCAATTACTACTTAAGTTAATATACTTCTAGTTCTTAACCTAAATGCCCATAATTTCACAATCCGTATTAAACTTCATCTCTCGAATCTTCATTTAACACTAAAATGATGCAAAGTTTGGTCATTCTATTACATCCATTCAGTTTAGAAACTACAACAATAAATAAGACAACATCTATATAACCCAATCATGCATATTCAACTAATAGCTACATTAATTCTCAAGAAAAGAGATTGACCCATCATGGATATCACCACATTCATCATCATTAAACACTTTAATCGCATATTACTATCAACAAAAGTATTAAAGCAATAATAAAATAGTGAATACCTAATGGATTATCAAAAGAAACAAATAACAGTCAGCTAAACTAATAAGAGTATAAATCAGTTAATAACAGATAGTAAAATGAAAGAAACAAAGCAACAAATGAGAAATATAATAAGCAAACAATTCATCGGATGAAGAGTTGTGGAGATCTTTAGTCCCTCTCAAGCTTCCAGCTTTGGCTCTCGCCTTCTGCTTCAGTTTCTTCCCCACACAAATGTTTGCTCAAATTAAATGGTATTTAGCTCCAACTCTCGCTTTCGACCTCTCCTAAGCTTCCACCTCTCTATTGTCTTGCTCTTTGTCCCAATTCACTATGTTTTCTTTCTATGTTTCTCTTTTCTGTTTATCTTCTT
>JANSVB020000417.1:1585227-1601364 GCA_025504935.2 Erythroxylum haughtii
AAGCATGCACCTAGTCTTTTCTAGGAGGGTCCTATTTAATCTTTCAGCTACTCCATTCTGCTGTGGAGTAGCTCTAACAGTCTTATGCCTAAGAATTCCATTTTTACTGCAGTATTCCTTAAATTCCTTGTTGCAATACTCCAACTCATTATCAGTCTTTAGGCATTTTAATTTCCTCCCAGTTTGATTTTCCATAAGAGTATGCCACCTTATGAAAATCTTTAAAGCTTCATCCTTCCTCTTCATAGCGTAAACCCAACATTTCCTAGATTTATCATCAATTATGGGAATAAAATACAAGTTCCCTCCTGCTATAGGGACTTGAGCTGGCCCCCAGAGATCACTGTGAGCATACTCAATGATCTCTGTGGCTCTCTTAGCTCCCCTTTGAAATGCTGACCTGTGATGCTTACCTAGCACACATGATTCACAAAAACTAACTTCTGTAGGTTCTTTTTAGGTATAAGACCTTGCCTAGAGAGATGGAGCAGGCTTTTGTTGCCTGCATGACCTAACATAGCATTCCATTGCATGGTTGGCTCAAGGTTTCCACTTTTTGAAATTTGATTAATTTCAGTTGAGCCTATAACATAGTATAGACCACCCCTATCCACTCCTCTAATGATGACTTTCCCATCCCTTAGGATTTCTCTAAGTCTATCTTTAGACCTAATCTGAAAGCCTTGCTTATCTAACAAGCTTTTAGAAATAAGATTTCCACTTATTCCAGGCACAAATTTGACATTGCTTAGGATCCTTCTTTTTCCATCAAATAACACTTCCTATGCCCTCTATCCTTTGTTTCCCAAAATCTGCCATTTTAACCTTCGCAGTGACTGGTTCAAATGTTATGAACCAGTCCCTATGTGGCCATCTATTTGATGGATTTTCTAGTCATTGATAGTAGCTACCACTAGAATAAGCCTTATGGTCTTGAACTTTACAACTGGTGAGAAGATCTCCTTGTAGTCCACTCCCTCTTTCTGTCTATACCTCTTAGCTATAAGTCCTGTCTTGTATATCTTGGGTTCAGCTTCTGTTATTCCCTCTTTCATCTTGAACAGGCATTTGTTCTCTATTAGTTTGGCTTTAGGAGGTCTAGGCACTAAAGTCTAGGTCAAATTCTTCATTAGAGAAGAATACTCATTCTTACAAGCCATCTTCTATTGATCAGCATCTTTTCTATTCATGGCTTCTTCAAAAGTTTCAAGTGCCCTATATTCTATAGATTCAGCCATAAGAGATGCAAATTCAACCAAGTTTGAGCCAGTATATCTCCTATTAGGAATTCTTTGTCTTGGTTGCCTATATCTAGTGAGTTGATAGTCTTGTAGATCTCCTTGAGGGTCATCAGTAGCTGTGTGTGGGGCTCTCTCCTCACTCTCATCTTTAGTTTCTTCTATCCCTTGTTCATGATGTATAGGGCCTTGCACAGGTTCCTCATCATGATGTTGTGTTTTGCCTTCTTCTTTTGTTTCTAGTGGCATAGAGAAAGGGATTGAATTACTTGGTAATCCAGGTTGCTCCTGAACTTCCTTTTGGTGGTTTGATTTTGAGGAGCTTCTACACAGTAGAGGAAACTCATTTTCCTTGAAGATTACATCTCTGCTAATAATGGTTTTAAAACCTCCCTTTTGAAGTAGTAAAATCTTGTAACCTTTGACTTCTTCTGGATAACTTAGGAATACTCCCTTTACTGCTCTAAGTTCCAACCTACCTACCTTCTGATGTGCATAAGTAGTACATCCGAAAGTCCTTAAAAGAGTCAGTTAGGTTTCTCTCCATTCCATACTTCTTGTGGAGTTTTGTATTCATTGGCAGAGGTAGGGAGCCTATTAACTAGATAAACTGTAGTCTTGATTACTTCTCCCTATAGAGTTTGTGAGCAGCCTGAAGATAGTAACATACACCTAGTCTTTTCTAGGAGTGTTCTATTGAGACTCTCAGCTACACCATTCTACTGAGGTATAGCTCTCACTTTCTTATGCCTTAGAATGCCTTTCTTACTGCAATAGTCTTCAAACTCCTTATTTCAGTATTCCAGTCCATTATCTGTCCTTAGGTATCTCAACTTCTTTCCAGTCTAGTTTTTCCATAAGTGTATGCCATATGATGAAGATTTCTAATGCTTCATCTTTCCTCTTCATAGGATAGACCTAGCATTTCCTATATTTGTCATCTATAATAGACATAAAGTATTGGTTCCCTCCTGCAGTGGACACTTGAGCTGGCCCTCATAGATCACTGTGAGAATATTCCATGATCTCTTTAGCCCTTTGTGCTTCCTTTTTGAAAATAGATTTGTGATGCTTTCCTAGCACACATGATTTACAGAACTCCAACTTCTTTAGATCTTGTTGTGGAATTAGTCCTTGTTTTGAGAGATGGAATAGACTCTTGGTCCCTGCATAGCCTAACCTTGAGTGCCATTGTTTAGTTGAGTCAGGTTTTCTATTTTCTGTAGCTTAGTTCACTTCGATAGTGCCTATAACATAGTATAGCCCACCTCTTTAGAATTTCTCTAAGCTCATTCTTAGATCTAATCTAAAATCCTTATTTGTCAAACATGCTTTCAAAAATTAGATTCCTCCTTACTCCAGGCACAAATCTGACATTAGTTAAGGTTCTTTTCTTTCTATCAAACATGTTGATGGAGACATTTCCAATCTCTTCAATCTTTTGCTGCCCAGAATCTGTCATTTTTACTTTGGCAATGACTAGTTCAAATGTTGTGAACCAGTCTCTGTGAAGAGTTACATGCATAGTGCATCCAGAGTTGAGGATCCATTCTCTACTGAGATCTTTACTCTCTTCAGTGACTGCCAGTATCTCATCACCACTGGAGTCTTTTGGTTTCTCCACATTCCCAACATCTCCACTTTGTGCAACTTTATCTCTTTTTTTCTTTTTGCAATCTCTTGCTAATTGTCCCTTTTTATCATAGTAGAAACACTTATTACCTTTACCCTTTTTCTTCTTTTCATCACTTTCTTTGGTGTGCTTATCCTTGTTATTCCCTTTCTGCCAATTCCTTTTCTTTCTATCCCTTTTCTGTGACTTCTTATCATGATTATTTTCTATAAACATCACTTCTGTTTTTTTCTTGAATGGATTAACATCCACTATTTCTTCCATTAGTGAATCCAACACCCTCTTAATAGTGAGGGATTCTCCACCAACATGCTTGATCACCTTCTTGAAAGCAGTGAATTCAAAAGGTAAAGCTTTTAGAATTACTACAGCTTGATGCTCTTCCGAAATCCTTTCACCAGTAGCTTCTAAATCTTGCACCAACTTAAAGAAATAGTCTAGATTATCATCAAGAGAAATAGAAGTGTTCATCTTATAGTTAGCAAGCTTATGCAAAAGAGACATCTTGTTAGGAAGACATCTTTTAGAATATAATTTATCGAGTTTTAGCCACAGTTTCTGTGCAGTGTTACAATTATGCACTTTCCTTATCACAACTGGTAATAAGTGAAGCATTAACTTGCAATGTGCAAGTCTTTGCATCTTGAGTCTTTTTATAGGATCAGTTTCTACATCATACTGATCTTTGATAGCTCCATAAGATTCATAAGACTCAAGTAAGGCTTGCATCTATAGTTTCCAGATGGTGAAGTCTTCCTTACTAGTGAAGACATTCATTTCTTTTCTTACCATTTTGAATGTAGTTTAAAGAAACAAGAGAGGAGATTTACTTACAGAAATTCTTGATGAACCTTGATGCTTTGAGTAGCCAAGAATTGCCCAAGAATTTGCGGATTAGCTCTGATACCACTTATGTTAGGTTCTTTGTAGTATACTGTTGTCTTTTCAACAAAGACTGATAAAGAATATTTGATCTTGTAGGAATTAAAACGAGCAGAAAAGTAAAGAACACAAAACTTTTTACTTGGCTTAATGTTATCTACATCCAAGGATTTCACACTTATAGTTGTACTAGTATCAAGACAAGAGTAAGCTTACAAGAGATTAAGTGTTTTCTAAAACACTTGCAAAAGGTCTTTTAACAATCTCCCGTACCCTCAGATAAGCACTCTAGCAACTCTTAAACATTCACTCTATTTCTATCACTCTCAGACAATTCATCACAGTGTATTGTGTTATGTGAATTTTCTGTACATGTGACTGATGTTTGGGTCTGTCTTATATAGGAATCGGTGGCAGTGAATTCGGTTGTATCTCCATAAATCAGGTATGAGTCACGTGCCCTCCACATGTTCAATTTATGCATCATATTCTGCGTTTTGAATATGTTGAATAGGACTGCGTTTTTGTTGATACAACTTCTAACTTATTCTTATGTGAATGTGACAAGTCTTCACTTAGGCATAGCTTTACTCTTTTGTTCATACATTTGAGAGTCATCTCTCTTTCTTCTTTGAGAGCTCCAGACACACATTCTTCACATTTGTCTTTCTTCTGTTGTATCTTCGTTGAAGATTAATGGAGAATCTGGTGAATATCGCCACACTTTTTAACTTATGCCTTACAGAAATTGAAGGGAATATTGTTTCTGTGTTTTGAGACTGGAATTCTCCGTGAAAAAGTTCGAATGATGACCTGTAACATTTCGTTGGAATGATGATTTTCCAGCACCATCTGCATGGAGTAACATCAGGACAGAATTTAGGGAGACTTCAGAAATTTTTTTTCTTTTTCTTTTTTTTTTTGTTTAAGGCTACACAGGATGAGATTGTTGAAGGAATACCAAATTAAATTTTGATCAATTTATCATTAGCATGAAATCATATTTGTCAATCACGATCTTTAGACAGAGAAGTACAATGATTCTGCAAATCACATGTTCTTTGTAAAGAATAAAATGTCTCATTTCCTGGAGATGGCTTCCTTTGCAGACTGAAGGGAGGAGGCGACAGAAGCGGCAGCATTAGCCAAGACACCACCGCTGGTGTTGGAATTGGGCTGATGAGGCTGGTGAATCACCTCCACGTTTCTCACCTCTTCCAACTTCCCTGCTGACGAACTGTAATCTATCGTTTCCTCCCTTTTCTCCACTTCACCTTGCTCATTCACACTCGTTGTCTCCTACAATAAACCAATAACAGGATCAAAGGTTCATCATCCTAACACATAATTCGATGAGAGAAAAAGAAAAGGAAAACTGTACCTTTCTTGCTTGTGCGTTCATGTTGATTAGTCACAGTGATCACACGGCTTAACAACTAACGATTAACGAAAAGAATTAAAAAGAGGTTTAAATAGAACTAAATCAATGCCCAGTTCTTCGGCTTCAAGAATGGTTGACCCTTTTTTTAGTTATAGGAACCTTGTGGCATGCAAAGTACTCCATATAGCAAACAAAAACCATGCTCTTCTCTTGATTTCTGGGGCAAATGAACTACCACTTGCCTCGTTGCCCTTTTCCCCTTTTTTTTTCGGCATATTGAATATTATTTAAAATAACAGAACAATTTGCAGTAATTACTTTTTTTTATTAAAACTGAATAAAATCTGTGTTTTTTTTATAAATTAATCGATTTAATTAATAAATTCAAACCAAAAGAAGGATCCAACTTAAATGATTATGAATAAATTGATTTATTCACCACCCATGGAAGTGCAAACCTCAGGTGGCAATGTCAAGCATACAGTCGACGTGTGGATTATAATTCGTGTTTCTTTCAAACAGACTAACTCGAGTTAATTGGACATTAAGCTAAGAAAAAAATTGGGTTAAAAAAATTGGGTTAAGTCCGGACCAATTCACTGCCATATTAAGACCAAGCTGTCTCTAAGGAGGAAGAGTTACACTTCCATCAACAACTCCGACGCATAATTTCAATAAGCCTACAGAAAACCTCCGAAGGGGGAAATTAACGATATGGACAGCAAGATTCAAGTATGTAACCACTGAGTCTTATGTCCCTTCCATTCAAGAAATATACTCTAGACTAGAGTTACACATAGCATCATAACAGTACTGTAGGCATGAGGGTAAGAAATATGAAAAAGAGAGCATTTCGGTATAACAGACGGCATCAAGATTCAAGAATACATACATTCTTGGATGAAGATCTAAATCAGTAAGTTATAAGAGGTGACCCACTGCAACGAACATCAGTGGCATCAGAAAGCCTTTGCCTTGGTGACAGTGTTGTTATGCCGACAGCATCGACATCAAGATTCACAATGCTCTTTCTCTTCTGAGCATCTGGATTCATCTTTTCTTCAGACACCTCAGCAATGGGGCTCAAGGATCCCGATTCCTTCTGCTCAAGTGAGACCATGGCTTTAGCTTCTGCAACCACTGATGCGTCATCATCTGTCGCATATAGGATTTTCTGAATTGCTGCAACAACCTGTAGAGATAATATGATTAATGTAGAAGTCATTCGATAGATCTATTTAGTTGTCTTTATTAGCATGTAGAGAATCCAATCGGATTTCATGGAGTAAATAAATGCATAATTAAACAAATAACAAGAAAAGAACAGTACTGCTAGGTTTTCAAGCTCAGGGCTCTGGCACAGAATCTCAATATCTCTCAGCTTTGCAAAATAGAAATCTCTCTCTTTCTCAAGACTATCGATTGATAGCTTCAACTCTGTGATCTGCATATTAGCTCATGTAAGACATTTGACATCAGCAAACAAAAACCGACACTGTTTTTCTACTTGTACCTGCTCATCATACGCAGACACTGGACTAGGAGGTTTAGAAGAAGCCTTCCCGGATTGATTTGAAGTGTTTACTGAGGATACATCATTCCTCCGCGCATTGTGAGAGGACTGGGTTTTGGGAGCACCGGTGGATCCTTTTGTTGGACACACAGGTGGAGGGCATTTTTTGCCTGCTTCTTTACCTCCCTTACAAGCGTCTCTCCTTTCCAATGGGTTATAGCTGAAATTAAGAAGCAGAAAGTTGAATGGCCCACATAGCATCCAGTAACATAGCAACAATAAAGATTCCGCGATCATTTACAAGAGAACCTACTACCTAGTTATCTGGACAAGACCAACCTTTGCACGCATACCACTGGAATGGAGGTAATACTACTTCCTTGACAGAAACAATCAAGTACAAAACTTTAAAGAAAGGCGAGAATATTTTTACATCTATACAATGTACTGTATTCCATGTTCGTTGTCAACCGAAGATAATTTTAAATTTCTATTTAAATCTGAACAACAAATGCTGATCAAAGAACTGCCAACAGCTGCAACATCAAAAAAACATGTTTACACTCATAACAGGAGGGTGTGTAACATAAAATTCGACTCCCTATAAAAACATCCAAACAAATACAAAAATCGAACAGGCAAATTGAAAACGTAATAGTAGAATTAACAAATTTGTAATAGACTATCACGCTTATACTTTGATCTAACTCGCAGAAATCAGGACCACGAAAAGAGAGGTTGAAACTTTGAGTTACTTGATTAAGCCTCCGTTAACGGTATCGCAGTAACGCTTCATCCACTGCATGAACTCCAAGTTATCAAGCGGCCTTCCCTTTATGAGCTTATTCACCTCTATATGCTGCATCGACGCAATAGTAACAGCATCAAATCTCCAAAATCAAATCTCGATGCATGAATAACGAGATCTGATCGAATTAAATAGGTTCGAGGGTTCACCTTAGTGATCTTTAGTTTGTTAAAGACATCTTGAAGGACCTTGTAGTTCTGGATCATCTCGTATTCGCTCTTGGCCTCAAAATTCACCTTGTGCATCGGGACAACTCCGGGATGTACAGCGTCCATCAGCTGGCACTGAACGGCGCCGGAGCAAGCCTGAAACACACAGATATCAGCCAATTTCTTTTCGAGATCTGCAAAATGCTAAAAGAAACAAGATTACCTCCTCGACTTTGGAGAGATTGAGTCGGAGTGTGGAATTGATCCAAGCGAGAATCTCAGATCTTCCAACAAAGTACGCCGAATCCATCTGACCGATGTTCGCTGCCATATTTGGTTCTTTTGTTCCTTCTCTGGGAATGTACAGAGTATAGGAAAAAGGGCGAGAGAGACCGAGACTTTAAAAAGAGAGAAAGAAGAGCGGGCTCTTCTAACAATTCAAATTTGTTTTGACCTACCAAAGCCGTTTGAACCTTCCGGGTTTAGTTATACGGGTAGGGTTTTCTGAACCGTTTTAAATGGGCTTTAAGGCCTTTTGAGCTTGCGTGAATAATAATCACAAGAAGGTGCATAAATATTTTTTTAATATTTTTAAAAAATATCAAAACTAAGGGGGGCGCTTTTTAGGGAGTGATGGAAAAAAAAGCAAGAATATGGAATAAAAACTCATATTTAATATCGATAGAAGTAACACTTTCATTTCTT
Source organism: Erythroxylum haughtii (assembly GCA_025504935.2). Lineage (NCBI taxonomy): Eukaryota > Viridiplantae > Streptophyta > Magnoliopsida > Malpighiales > Erythroxylaceae > Erythroxylum > Erythroxylum haughtii. Next base: position 1,593,537 of record JANSVB020000417.1, read on the forward strand.
CATTTTCAGCAATACTCTAATCCTCTAGATTATCAAAGTAATGAGATTTATTGTTAGCTATAATCTATTCTAATTTTTTACTATATTCATTCTTATTTTTATTTTCATTACTTTCAGTGAACTAAGCGCCTCTTAATTTAAAATCTATTTTAAAAATATTTTAATACCTAACGTATCTTCAATGTTAACTCTATCAATAATAATATTCAGTAAAAATTTCACTGACACATAAGATTTGAAAAGATATAAATCTAATAATATACGGTCTTATCCTTAGTTAATAAATACCTTGCCTTCTCTTTATCAACTCTTCCATAAAAATTATAGCATAGTTACAACTTACAACTCACGAGCGATCTATGGATCAAAGTCAGTGATACATACATTCCCTCTACAAAAGGTCTCCAATAGCATAATTATGATGAAGAGGAGCATGGAATTTTGTCCAAAACTTGCAAGACTTCTTTCATTGTTGGCCTCTTTTGTGGGACAGGAGAAGCACAACTATATCCTAACTTGAAGCATGCCAGCAAGGCCTCCTCCTTGCCCTCCACATCAGCACGGATCGACACATCAGCCATTCTCAATGCTCGATTCTTATCTTCGACTACAAGCCCATTATTTCCTTGGCCCAACTCATCCACAACAGTAACTTTCCCCGTTAGAAGCTCGAGCAAGATAACCCCGTAGGAATACACATCCCATTTCAAATTGGGCTTCAGGCTTCGAAACGACTCTGGTGCATGGTAAGACGACAAGTTTCCGATTGAACTTGGGCTTGGACCTGGACTTGGATTAGGTCCAATCTTAAAGTCTTGGAAGCTATCACGTGAGGTTGTGGATCTCTTACTTCCAAAATTACGGGCTGACCCACCCGTCTTTGAAGTAGTTTCACCCTTAACAAGATTTTCAAGCCCAAAGTCACCAATCTTGGGCTCCATGCCTGGGCCCAAAAGGATGTTACTAGGCTTCAAATTTCCATGCACGTGCTTCCTCTCATGTAGGAATGAAAGCCCACGAGCCACACCTTTTGCTATCTTCAGACGGGCCTCCCATGGAAGATGACAAGGAGAAGAGCCCATTTTTCCTGTTAACAATGAAAATTTGAAATAGTCAAACGTCAGAGTTTGAACATTTCAGCGTGGGGAACAGAACCACATCGCATAGTTGACTTCCTTCCCATACCCATTAATAACAAAGTCATAGAGTTCACTTTCTCTTCTCCTATTCGACAGTCAAACGCTTTGGTCCACGGGACATTTTAGAAAACAACACAGCTTTCTGCTAACATGCGCGCTAAATCAGACAGAACTGCACGAAGCGACGGTGCAAAGGATGATGTTCGAGATAGAGAGGATACTTACTGTAACGAGCATTGGCGAGACTTCCATTGACGACAAAATCGTAGATAATGAGCTTTTCTTCGACGCCCCAGTAAAACCCACGAACGCGAACTAGATTTGGGTGCACGAGTTTGCCTATCGCACGAACCTGGTTCTCGAAATCTCTAAACCTCTCTACAGGGTTTTCTCCGATTCTGCGAACGGCGAACATAGTTCCATCTTCCAGCACGGCTTTGTATATTATGCTCGAACCACTGGCACCGAGTATGTAGGCTGATGCTTTAAGAAGTGCTTCGAGCTCTAGCTCTTTTCCAGCGCCGTCGATGGTCACCAGTGTCCCTTCTTTGTTCGGTTGTCGCCGTTGATTCTCCATTTTTTCTGGATCATATTCGTTCTCTGAGGTTGTTGACTCGGATTCTTCTTCGTATTCTCCTCTCTTGCGTAAACACGACCATCTCGTGAAACCTCTTGATTCGGACGATGAAGTTGACCAGCTGTCCTTTGGAATGTTTGCTTCTTGCTCCGCTGTAGTTTCGATGCTCTTTTGTTTCTTCAGACGGTACACGTATAAGAAGATTATAGCGAGAATGATTATTCCTGCGACGTCACCTACCACGATTCCGACGATGGTTCCTGGCCCAAGACCAGTCTGACTTCGTGACCCAGTTGAAGAACTTGCAGCTGTGGTTGTTGAGCTTGGGCCCATTGTTTTAGGAATCGCAGCAATTGCTGATGTAGAGGATGGTGTAGATGCATTGGTTAGATACAATGGAGAAGACGGAATTGGACATGGGTTCCTTGTTGGCTGGCCGCAGAGATCAAGATTCCCATCAAAGGAACGACCTTTTTGATTAAAGAATACGCTGGAGTTCGGAATTTCTCCTGATAGATTGTTGAATGAGAGGTCGATGGTTGCATTACCAGGGATTTTTGAGGCGAATTCAGGTGGAACTGGACCAGAGAGCCTGTTGTAGGAAACATTTAGGTAACTTAAACTGCCACCTCCAAAATCTGCAGGCAGAGATCCGTTCATGAGATTGGAAGAGATATCTAAGACTTTAACTAGTGCAAAACCACCAGGAAGTTCACCGGATAAATAATTGTTCTTCAAAGAAACCACAGTTAGATTATGGAGAGTAGTAAGGGTAGCAGGTAGCCTTCCCGCCAAGGCATTGTCTGAGAGGTTAAGAAACTCAAGGTTCTGCAATAGTCCTATAGTCTCTGATAACTCACCAGAGATCATGTTATTTGACAAGTCAAGAAACTGAAGTTCAGTTGCATTGTAAATTGTGAAAGGCAGAGACCCGTTAAGAGAATTGTCAGAAAGATCAAGTCTTTGCAGATGTTCGATTATGCCAAGATCGGAAGGGATTGATCCAAGAAGCTGAGAAGCTGGAAGAGACAAGCTTGTTACACGAGAGTAACTATTAGCTATTCCTGGTGCTCCACAGGTAACTCCATGCCATGAACATGGAGTCTCGTCGTAGTGGTTCCAGCTCTGAAGGACGCCAAGAGGGTCTTTGAGTATAGAATCCTTGAAAGAAAGCAACAGAATAGCATCTGTGTTGAGCCCAGTGGATTCATGCACAAGAACCAGAATTACGATTCCAAGAGCTCTCCACCAAGAACGGAGACTGACAATTTGGAAACTCATAATTTCCCAGATTGATCCCACATCACTCTTATGGAGAACAAGCAATCTCAGAGAGAGAGAGAGAGAGACATAGAGAAGTGTAACTGAGATTTATGGTGCCATGTGATAATCTTATTTAAATCTAGGAAATCTGGAGGGTTCAGAGCTAAACAGCTCAGAAAACCAAACTTCTTGTTACCAAAATACTTGTCCGAGCAACGCCGCAGGTATAAATTAAGGTTTATTGGTTACTTATAAGTGCTCCCCAACATTGGTTTCTCCCTTTCCCTTTATCTCTTTTCCCTGTGCACTCATTTAAGTAATTGCATCTTTACCACTTGACACTCGGATCCAGTTAGACATTGAAGTACTCAGTTAGATTGACTTAAAGATTCCATTTTTGTTATTGTGCAATAACTATAAAATTATACTAGGTTAATGGATTACCATGTGAAAGAAAACTAACCAATTTCCGTATCCTGTCTTGCAAGAGGCTCTTGGTCCTACCGGGTTGAAGGTCCCAACATATAATGTTACATCATCTTTTCATCATCATTCGGTCCATGAAAATGTTGGGTTTTCATTCATTGCTCCACCATTCAAAACTTTATTAGTTGGTCTTCTCCGGGTGTCTACATTCTGCAGTCCACGTTGCTTGTGATCCCACATAGACATAGTGGAGAAAATCAAATTCTGCAGAATGTAATAATTCTCATGGCCCAAGAATTGCCAAATCATACATAAAATCATAAGGACGGGTACAATTTGTCAGTGAAGGTCTTTGTTTTGGTCCTTTCAAATAAACATCTGATGTGATTAAGCTAAATTCTGCTAAAACTCAGCTAGGTACCAGTATAATCTAATTCCCACTCCAGCCATGTCTTCACTCTTTTTGACGGTGACAGATTAGGCAACCAGACCACCTCAGGCTCAGATACAGAATGTAGAGTTGTAGAAGTAACGTCTCGGAAACGGAGAAGAGTAGTTTAGTTAGTTTCTTGACATACAAGCAGTGTATAGAATTAGTCAAAAGGAATTCAAGAAAGTTAGTTGAGGTTAGTTGTGTCAAATTTTCTGTTAAAAGACAATATGGAGATTTAGAAGTTATAAATACTTGTATTCACAAAAGTTGTACAGATCAATATACTCAATAAAACTCAACACACCACTGTGTTTTCTTCATCTACTCTTCTTCCCTCTTTTCTCTGTTTTCTTAAAGTAAACTTGTTACTACGATTTCTTTCTGTTCTTTATTAGCCAAGTTCTTTAGCATAATCTTGAGTTCTTCAATGATAGATAGATAACAACAACGCATTTCATGCAACTTCTCTGAAGAATTTTAACTTGTTGCTGGACCATGAAGAATGTGTCAAATGGAAGGCTCTTGTCCGAGCAAAAGTTGCTTGAAAATAGCTTCACAGAGACCTTTCTCATGAATCATCAGATGACCACCATCAGGAACTTCGCAGTACTTGATCCAAGGCAGCTTCTTGGCAACAAAACGCTGCAACTCAAATGGCACCAGCTTGTCTTCGTGACCTTCCCAGAGGTAAACACGTGCCTCGTTGTTGGGAAACGGATTCTTTAGCTCCATCGGGTCGAATTCCCATCTCCCAAAATGCACCAATATGTCTCTGTGCAGCGATTCATGGACACCTTGTTGCCTTACTTTGTGCTGCAAATTACGAACCATAAGACCCTGAGTTTAGTTACCTCTGTTTCTGAAATATCTTGTGTTCATGACATGAAGAAGTTATACCTCGTCAGGATTTGGAACTTGTGACATTTGCTTTATAGTTTGAACGTCTCGTTTGTTGGCTAGAATGGGATGTCTCTGCATGATTGAAGAATAAGGAAACAGCTTCTGGGTCATCCACCAGTGTAGTAGCCAAGGAAAGCGATGTCCGATGGTGAGTTTCACTTGGTCTCTCCATAGCTGCTTCCTGAAACATTCCTTGGCCAGTTTTGGTGGAAACGAAGGCCACCAGAAATTAATGACTGGAACTACTAAAGTCGCTCCGGCTATCCTGCAACCAAGATGAGAATTTACAGTTCCTGACACATTATAGATTCCAGTATTAGAATCTACTAATTCAGATTAGTAAAATGTAGAGAACAAGATTGGCATACCTGTGGGGTATGTACTTGAGGCACGCCCAGACGGAGTAAGTGCCAATGGAAACCCCAATCACATAAAACTTGGGTCCTAAATCCAACTGGTCAGCAAGTTCTTGAATATCAAATGCTTCACTCTTCACTGACCTTTTCAGGTTCGGATCACTTTCTCCATACCCTGCTCTGTCAAAGGTCAAGATATAAAGACCCAACTCGTCCATAAACTCCTACAAATGCAAGTCTGTTAGGTCTCTCAAACATTATATTCTTACTAATCTTTAATAATAAAGGCTGGTTGGTTCTTTTGAGTAGAGGGTCATCATCCTCACTTGAGATAGGGGCAAGTATATGTCCTTGGAGCTGTCAAAACCATGAACCAGAATGAGCTTATATTTAGCAGCTTCTTTTGGAACACCTGTCTCTCTGTAAGATAGATGCCTGCCATCACTGAGCTTGATTCTTGGAGACGTAACAGGAGGACCATTCGGGGATCCACAAATCCTTGGAGGAGGAGGTTTAATGCTTTTATAGCCATACACCAGGAACCCCACTGCCAAAACTGATGCAGCAACTGCCATTGGTAACATCTCCTAAGATAAAACAACAGGTAAGTGTTTATATAATGTGATCGTGCATTAATTGCTGAGTTCAACAGAACAAAAAGGTTCAAAATCAACAAGGAATTCAGAGGAGAAAATGAAGAAATTAAGATCATGTGGGACTGGTCAAGGATAGACTGGTAGGAGGATTGCACGTCCTCGTGCTAGTCTCAACAACTGGTTGACTTCTGGTTGGAACAGTTATGATTGGAATCAAACTAACAATTTGGAGGAAAGTGGCTATTCAACTACCAGTCATGAATTTACGATAAAATTATGTACGTGTGTTCTCAAAATTTTAATCAAAATTAATTAAAATTTGAGAAACCATTTTACAATTTTAAAAACTATTCATAACAGTATTTAATATTAACGAATATCGATATTTTAATGTACTCTTTTGAGTTTTGAGTCGATCGAAATCGAAACAGAAGCTATGCTGTTTTGCATGTCATTGAGGTGTATTGCCAACCTCTATCTGTAATTACACGGTTCATACATGTTGTCAAGAATGGTATTTGGCTCGAAGCTTGTTCTAAAGTTAGAAGATCGAGCTTAATCAAATCAGGATTTATGCTAAGCATAGGATGAGGGATCAGTTTGAGGTCTTCCCGAAAGTTTCACTTTCCTAACAATATATCAACGTCGTTTTAAGTCTTAAATAATAATCTAAATAACACAAATTTAGTTATACTTCAAGTCGAGTCCTAACTAAACCCAACATATCAATTATGAACATTCATGTCGTGTTTTGGTTGATCAAGAGTAGGTAGGTCGTAGTAGTTAACGTACTTGAGCTCGAGAACATGTATATTTAGGTATAACAACTACGTAGTTTAGGTACTACATCATTGTTACGACTGAGTGACCTTATTTAAGTATATAACACTAAAGACGAACGGGATAGACGAACCCCAAATTCCATCCCGCCGTTCCTTTGATCGAACGGTTCCTTATAATTTTTATGTTATTATCACTCAAAGAGGTGACTTTTTTTTAACTTATTAAGTATAGTTTTTGTTCTTACAAAGGTATATCAAAAATATTTTTATTTTTGTCATTTTTAATTAAATATAATTAAATATAATTAATTTATTAATTAAATATAATTAATAGATTAATTAATTAAAATACAATTAATTGACTGAATAATTAAAATTAAAATAAATATTATTATTCATTATTAATTTTTGTTAGCTTTTAGGAGTCGTGCATGTGACAAACGTATATATATTTTTTGTTTTTAGACTCATAATAATTAATAGATAGGTAATTAGTAGATGTGTTGAATCAATTAAGTAATATTTAGTATATATGTTACTAAAGATAATAATTATCCGATATATTTTTTGCCAGTTTAAATTAATAATAACTTAATAAACTTAATAATTAATTTATAAACAAAATATATTTTAATAAATCAATTAATTTATTATATTCTAATTACTAATAATTATGTCAAAATTAATTAATTAACTATGATTTAAGTATATTTAAATTATAGAATGAAAAAATATTCACTCTATACTTATTTAAGTAATCAATCTAGTAATTATATTTAAGTAGTAAATTAATTATATATAAATTACACTTAATTAAAAATGACAAAAAAATATATGGAGTGGGTCATGAGTAACATATATACCAAATATTAATAGATACTAATTAACAAAATAATTATATTTTATTTAACACATCAATTAATCATCCTATCAAGATAATTTAAAGTAATAGAATAGTTAATAATTTCATAATTAATGAACATTAACGAGTAAACAAAAATATTATAAATTTAGAAGGTTTTATGTCACAGGTGTGACATGTTAAGTCACATAATATGTTACACCCGTGACACCTTTTCATTTCTTTTTTTTCCCTTCTAATTCACTCTTTTCCTTTTTAAGTCACACCCGTGACACTTCTTCACGACACCTTCTTCAACTGTTTTTTTTCTTCTTCTTATAATTAACTTGTAAGTATATAAAAAAAACAAATGTGTAATAATTAATTTATAAATAAATTATAATTTAATAATTTAATTAATGTATTATATATTTAATTATTATCAGTTAATCCGAAATTAGTTAATTAGTTAATTAATTAATTATATTTAAAAAATTATTTTTTATATGTTTTAA
>JANSVB020000417.1:1609267-1620431 GCA_025504935.2 Erythroxylum haughtii
GATACCGACTGGTATTTTTGGCCGATACCGAGGTTGAGATCCAGGTTTCGGTATCCGGCCGGTACGTGCCGATACGGAACGGATCCCAAAACCTTGATAACAATTCCTATACAAGACAACTTTGGAGACCTCAAGTTAAAGGATCATTTATACAATCATCACAAGGAGAATTCTATAGATATACAAGTAATGTTCTAAATGGATTTCTCATATCGGATTTGCTCAGTGAACTTGTTCTCTAACAAGCACCCCATGTTTGTTTAAGTATCATTATACTTTAGTCTATGAGATTGACTATTTTCTTTATAAGGAAAAAAGCATAACGTGTGTTAATCTTTTTGCATTATATTAATGTCCAATCTTAATAGAATAATGACTAGGAATAATATATAAATGTAATGTGAATTTCGTAATTATAATCTCATAATAATTTCATTTGCAATGTATAATTATCCTATGGAATTTATCATATACATCTAAACATGTGCAAGAGAAAGAATGTCTTTAAATATTTTGTCACTAAACTACAACTAAAACGATTGACTATAGGGCATAAACCACTACTAGAAGTAGAAGAAACTCAAATGTTCATATTGGTTGAATGAAATCAATTGGGGTTAGGTCGGGTCAAGTGGGGTAAATAAAATAGGTTGAGTAAAAAATTTGGGTCGAGACTGGGCCTGCACGTCTGTGATGCTATCCGGAATTTGTTGCTGCGAGACTGAGCCTGCACTATTGTTCATACCTTTCGGGAAGGAAATCACTGTGCTGATCTGCTAGCTAAACATGGCGCTACTCATTGCCATCGCTGGTCTATTTGGATGGAGTCTCTGCCATGTCTTCGACAGCCCCTTGCTCTTGACGCCTTTACTTTGGCGATCCCCAAGCCTTAGGCCTACCTCCCCTTTTTACCAAAATAAAAGAAATTGGGTCAAGTTAGTCCATATCAGTTGGTTTTAATTGGTCCACATGGACCAACTTTGCTACATTAAAAACTTCTCCAGTTTTTTGTAATAGAAGTCAACTATAGGGTTTTTCTGAAAAAGTTCAAACTATAAAGGCTTTTGAGAATTCCAAACAATATGGGGTTTTTCCAAAATGTACCTAAGTATAAGGGATTTTTTGTCTTTTATCCTATTAATTATCACATATTTATCATATAAACAATAACTAAAATTATTATAAGAAAAATTTCATCTAATTATTATGCATATATGAAAATAAGAATGATACAAGGTACTTAAAATGTTATAATTAATTACACAATAAAGTAAAAACAAAACATGAAACAAAATTTGACTATTAAAAATTTTATATTTGTATTGCATATATAGAAGTTAACATAAACATCAAATATAAGTAAAATTAAAAAGAATAAAAATAAAAAATCTTAAACTTCATTCTCATACATATATGTTCAAATTGCATTGATCGTAATTTTTATTTAGTAAGAAATCATTATCATTAAGTAGAGTCTCATCATCACTGTCATTTAAACTTATTGCACTAAATGATATATTAATACTTCATCGTTCAAGATTATCTTTTAAATCACCTTTATTTATAAAACTTGATTTCCCAAAAATCTAATTCACTAAAAGATATGCGATATGAGCAAAGCAAATTGGATCTATGAAACTACTTGTTCTATAAGAAGTTTTAGTAAATAAATAAAATTAAATCATTAAAAAATTATAAAAATTATATTCAACTTAATTATGATAATAATATATGTTTTCCAAAGTTTCAAGTTTTATCAAACAAATAATAAGTCAGTTAATATTCTTTGCTCCAATCTTTTTTTTGAAATAGATAAATTCAAATATATTCCAACCCTTTTCACACCCAATTGTACTAACATTTTGGCTAAAATATTTATTTATTTTAATTTTTAATATTAATTTATCTTTTATAATATTATTTTAATATTATATAAGCTTTTCGTCATATTTGTAGCTTTATCCTTATTTATAATTTAAAACGATACTGTATTAAAATTAAAAAAATTTATTATTACATCATTTTGTATAAGATATATATAAAGTATCAATAAAATATGATGAAAATTTATATTATTATTAAATAATATTATCAGAATAAGTGATAATTTTTAGAAGATAAGGCCTGAAATTTTAAAAAAAAAAGATAAAATCAAAGAATATTTAGCAAAAGTACGTCTAAAATAGCATCTATTGTTAATTAAAGTACTAATTGTCCTCTTAACGTTTACAAAGTGATACAGTTTGCATCATAAATCTTAACTTTGGACAGAATAAAACCATAACGAATCATTTATTTAAAAAGTACAGGTTCGTTCTGTGTATGTATACTTGAATTGTATCTTAACCTGAGCCCTTTCTAAGCACGATGAACCTAGCAGGACTAAACTTGGCGAGATCAACAATAGTAGACTTGCCATCAAGCACGAGTTCGGCCATTGCAGCCCCTGTAGCAGGACCATTCAAAATCCCCCAACAACTATGCCCGGTAGCTACGTAGCAACCATTTACTCCTGGAACCTCCCCTATCACAGGCACACCATCATCAGTGCAAGGTAAGAAGCAGGCTTGCTCCGCTGCTATCCTCGCCCCTCTGCCGGCGTCCAAATGGCTAGAAACCGTCCTCGCAACCGTCTTTAACACCTCTATCGACTCTGGCTCGCCAGCTATTTCTTCTGGATCCTCCGGCAGGTCCACTACCGATGACATTCCGCACACATAAACCTCCCCTAACAAAACAAATATACAGTTACAACACATTTTCACATTCATGAACACGAGAGGTTAACATACCTGTGGGGCGAGGATACACTTCAGGGTCCATGGGTGTCCCTCCAGTAGCAGGAATGTAACTTAGGAAAAGAGCATGTGGAGTTATAGCTTCAGGGGTTTTAGGCTCCAAAACTATGCTATGAGCCCTAAGCCCATAAACCCTAAACAACGAGGACAACATCTCCAAATTTCCTGACCAAGGCCCAAGGGCCAAAACTACCGAGTCCGATTCTATAGCCCGCCCATCCGCCACCTCCACCGATTCAACTCGCCCTCCGACCACCCTAACTCTCTCCACCTTTCCTATCCCCACCTCCACGCCATAGCTCTCAATGGCTTTCGTTAACAAAGTCCTTGTAAAGAGCTGCGGGTGTACCTGAGCCGTCGTTGCCGTTGTCCCGATTGTTTTCGCGCTTTTGGTCGGCCCATCAACCCAAGGAGGCAGATTTCTATCCCTCGACTTGGTTTGGGTTTGCAATTCATTGACTGTGACGCTGAGGGTGGTCACCGGGCGGTAACCGTAAGATTGGGGACCGTTGAGCTCGTCTGAAAGCGAACGGTGGAGATTGAAGCTTGCACGGGCTAGGGACGCGAGTGGTCCGTCATCGCACCAATCAAGAGCGAGGAAGCCGCCAGCTTTGCCGGATGCGGCACAGGCCACCGATGATTTCTCGATGAGAGTAACGGCGGCGCCTTTCTTTGCCAGGAAGTAGGCCGTGCAGACTCCGATGACGCCGCCGCCGCAAACTACCACGCGCTTTCGCTGCTGGTCCATGGCTTCTGATGGAGAGGAGGAACACCGAACAGAGTGTCGCGATGATCGAAACAGTGTCAGTGAGAAACTGAGGTGGGGCGGTGATCTTGTCACCATGTGATGAGTCTGGTATGGGTTCTATCGTCTGTGATTGTGGAAGCTTCTGTTCAAGCTGACACGTGTACTCCCAAAGGTGATAGGCATGGACTTGGACTTTTGTCTTTGATGTCCAGCCTGACTCATTTGGGCCCATTGACCCAAAACGTTTTCCAATTTGAGCTAGCAAGTCAAGTGTATTAATCGTGATCTTATGCACAAGAATTATATTAAACTTTATGGTTGGTAAATAGTCACAAATAGTTATTAATGTGTTAAAAATTAATAATATACATTAGACTTAGTAATGTGTGCTTAAAGTTTTAGGAGTAATATAATGGATAAAAGGTTTTAATGTTATTTTAAAATCCTATTAAAAATAATAATATTAATATAAATTCATTTAAGTTTTATGAAGGGTTAGTTACTTCATATCCTATGTGACTTAGACAATCATCAATTTTTCCTTATAATTTAAAAAATATTAAATTTATAATATTATCACATTTTCTATGATTTTTACTAATTACAAGTATGGCTTAGGCTTCTAAAAGGTAAGCCTTGAGAGTCCACGTCGGCTAACATATATGAGATCTTAGTTACAATCTTCTTTGCTTATTTTAGAGCTTTCATAAGGGTTTGCTTGTGACTCCGTCAATGAGTTTGGTTCAGCCTGATCTTGACGAGGCTGCACATTGCCGTTTGGATCCATAAGATTGATCAGCTCCGATTTGAAGGTTCTTGCAAAACAAAGAAGACACGTCGGGGTTGTTTCCCGATAGGCCCCTCCGACGCTCAAGTTAATCTTTTGGTGAAGGTTGGATCGCTGTAAGCAAAGCAAACTAGGGTTTATGAGTTGCCTACCTTCATCGTGATAAAATCATACCTTATATATGGGATGGACGCTAGGTTTAAGTCTTTACGTAGACTTCTACTTCTGCATGGGAGGTTTTCGTCTGCAAGTGGGCTGTATATATCTGGCCTTGGGTCTGGGTCTTGCCTAGCTGATTGGAGTGAGTCCAATCTTTGAAAGATAGACCAATCGATCCATGGATCGTTATGATTGAGTTCAGACCCAGCACGACCGACCCGACCAGAGTTGACTTTGTTGGGAGCTTTCATGGACAGTGTTATGGAGACGGCATCGTGCAACTTGGTGGGTAAGCAGGGTGGGAATATTATCATTTGAACTGCTCTTAAAGAGCGGTGGAGAGTCGAGACAAAGTCTATTGCCTTTAGAATGAGTTTCGTACTCGTACATTATATTGTTAAATATAAATATATATTTCTTTGAAGGTTTAACAGTATGACAACTCAAGTAAGTACGAGAGTGGCATCAGCCAGCAACTGGCCCGCACAGTATGCATCAGAAAAAAGGCAGTATGTTTTCTGTATGGTTGGTAACCGAACTGAAGGGCCTTATGTAAGCATTTTGTTAATAAATTAAGAGCTTATCATAAAGCAATATTGTGATCACTTTAACCCTCTGACATTGTCAATACAAATCACATCTTGCTTATGGAAGAATTGCCTTACATTCATCGAATGTGTCACTTTCCTCCTCGTCTTTTACTTCAAATACCTAACACTAAGCCTCTTTAGACGACAACATATCCTCAAAGGCAAAATTAGTTATGCTTCCATTCAAAATCTTGGATGGATGTATTACTTATTGTCGCTCACTGCTTTTCCTTAGTGCTACACAATTCAACAACATTATTGCAAACCCTTCTTTTTGCTCTAAGCTATCATATTTTTGGTAGTATCTAGTCAGGTTGGTGGGGTTTTTGTTATGAGTTATAGCTGGACTTTTTTCTTATCACTCTTGTATATGGTTCTACGATGTTGAGAGGTTGGAAAACCTTACCAGAGTCCCGTTTTCCAGCTTCATGACGATTGAAAGCTTATTTTAAACATGACCCTACAATAATTGGGTTGTTACGGGTCATTGTCCATTTAACGGAAAAAAAAAAAAGAAGAAGTAAGGAATACAAAATTATAAAACATTAAATACAAAATGACAAGCCCTTAAACCAGTACGCCATAAGCACTCAACCACCTTAACAGATAAGGCCCTACATTTTCCTCATCACACAAACAAATTTCCTGTTAGAGAAGTAGAAAAACTGAACGCAGCAGACTAATAATATAATAATGCCCCACGAGAACCACACCTACCGTCCAATCCATTTAACCGTATCTTGACAAAATTAAGTTGGCTCCAGTTGCCGCCTAGGGTGGTTAAGCTGGTAGAGCGATTCTTCAAACAGCTTCTAATACTAAAGATTATGGGTATAATTGAGTATAAAAGCCAAATGAATTGAAAGTCTCATGCTTGATTGACAAAGAGATAATAGAAGTTTGGTAGATTATGTTGTTATCGTGATAAAGTAATGTCATACAAACGGGCAATTCCCATTACAGATCAACCAAAAGGCAGTACGTTGAGAGTAACTAGTCAATGTACATTGGTTACTAGATTGGGAGATTATAGATTCGTTTCTTAATCCAAACCAAGACCCGGTGCACCTAAAGATGCAAAAAGAAAGAGGTAACTTTTGGATGGTGTCTACTTTGAAGTGGAATGCTCACTGGAATATGAAATCAGGAGATAATAGAACACAAAATCACGATGGATTCAATCAGCATCTTAAGTCTAAATTGATGAGGCCAAGCACAGCGGCTTTAAGGCTGCAAAAGAAAATGACCCCTGACCTAACCACAGGCCATATGAAACAGAAACACAGGGCTCCACCACTTTTGGCAAACACGGCCCATTTCATTGGGTGGTATGACCAATCTTTGCATAATCACAACAACAAAAGGGCGTTTTGAAGATTATGTCATGGAGCCCTTCTATTGGATAACTACGAGTAGTCTATATCAAAGTTATGTTAGAAGAGAATATACTAATTGAGTTGGTATCACACAACAATTTAAGCTATTGTGATGAAACGATTACTTAATATGGTATCAGAGCTTTTATGACCAAATGGTCATGAGTTCGAATCCTACCACCCAACTATTTTAATTAAATTAAATACAAGGTAATGTAGGCCTGTGCAAGTTTTAAGTTCAAAGGGTTTTCATTTGAAGAGGTGTGTTAGAGAATATATAAAACCAATTAAGCTGGCCTCACACAACAATTTAAGCTATTGTGATAATTTGATTACTTAACAATGTAAATTAGGTACGAAAAAACATGTAATTTATATTCCCTTAGGCTATTTTATAAAGTTATAAAATAAAACTTGAAACTTCATGTACTGTTTTGTTTGCTTATACTACTACGGTACCACTAGTCAATTGCCTTGGAAGGACAATTATTACTTACTTGCATTGCGCGACTTTCTAGGCCAAGAATGAACTTACTTTAGCCTGTTCCTACGTCCACTAGTTCTTTCCCACCTCATGGCAACTGCATGCCCATCGCCCATTTGTTGCCTTGGACTTTTTGTCCACGTTATCCGCAGTACTAGTACCTCCACCGGGACATGTAAATTGAATGTGGTGCTTCAAAATCACACAATAGAGATTTCTAGGACACATAAAGACATCTGAACTACGCTGTTAATTGAATAGCCCATGTCCTCATACACCTCCATTTCAATAAAATTACAAAAAGTGCCACTAACTTTGGGTTTAGAATAAAGAAGGAAAAACTAGAGAAGGTCATCCTCGAACATAAATATTCAATCATATGGTTTCATTTGGGAAAAGTGTTTGGTGTTTGTTAGTAACTAATCAAAAGATCCAAAAGAGTAAATAACTTTCTAAAGCATATCAACTAAAACAAAAGGACAGACTGACTGGTTAGAATGATTAGATCACGTTTAAAGTAAAGTCTTATATATTCCCTCCTCGTTGATATTTGTATAATTGAAGCAGTTGGGAGGAGAATTATCAAGTCGGCCGTCTGTTGACGGAGACGTGAAGCAACGGACTGTATACGTTTTACGTTTCCAAGTCCTGGGCTTCGGGAGACGCCGTTTCAAGGACCTACGCGGCTCTGCCAAACGCACTTTTAGATATGCAAATAAAGAGCAGAAAAGACTACACACATGAATGCTAATTATCGTATAGAGCATTTATAGTTTATACAGGTACATGCCTTATTAAACTGAAATGGGACACGTTTCACCTAACTTGTTACCCAAATAATTAAACGAAGAAGAGAATAATGTGAACTAAGATAAATTAGATGCTAAAAATACAGTTGTTAGTTGGTAGCATATTTTTGAGTTATGGTTTATTTTAATTTATCAATTAGTCCAACTGTTGAAAACAAGGAAAAAAGGAAATTTATATGGAAATAAAAATTTTATTTACGTAGGCAAATTCAACTCCACCAGTTTTATAACAGAAAATAAAGAACGGAAGAAAAAGCAGAACTGCACGAAACTGCCAAAAAGCAAAGGGAAAGAGAAAAAAACGGTACGATAGATACATACGGCTTACAGTAGCGGGAATCATGGGATATTTTATTTTATCATCCCAAGCGTACCTACAATACCAGATCCTGTCTGATTCATATTAAATTAAAAAAAATAAAGAAAAAATCAAGATCAATGCGTTATAGCTGGCAAAGTTACACGTGACGTGGCCACCCACCCACCCCCTTGGCTTATCGCATTGACGGTTCTAAAATGTAAAATTCCAAAGGGAACATCATTTTCAATTTTCCTTCAAAAAATAAACAATAACGACAAAATTCCTGTGGGGTCCAGTGATCGAGTAGACCTTGATGACGTGGAGGGCCGGTAAAAAAAAAAAGATAGTGCGTCAGTGTTCAGGAAAACGAAGTGATAATATAGGTACGCGTGTGTCTGAAGTTGACGTATCGCAGTTCTAGTACAGACGTGGTACCTGTTAGAATTCAACGCGTGTGTGTGTGGTCTTATTCAAGTACGTTTTTTATGTATATAACTGTCCTCTGTAAAAACTGTCACATTTGTCAATTCGTTAACAATGACTCGCTCGTTTTCCACGTGCTTCTAAGTCCGTTCTAATAATTCATCGGTGACCAGATCTTTTGTCTTCTAATCTTATACCAGAAGATCTTTTGATCTCGATTTTGGACGGTGACCAGTGATCGGGCAAAGCTTTGGTAACTACCCTCTTCAAAATTTGTAAAACGGTAAGGTATATATTTTTCGCATTCTAGATTGTCGTAGAAAAAGAAAAAGAAAAACATCCAGGTGAAAGGGAAGCCCCTAATGTTTTTGAAGAATTGGATTTTAAATTTTATGTTTAATGCATGAATTTATTTTATCATTAAAATATTGTTAATTAATTAGATTCAAAAATATTAATTTATATAATCAATAAAATTATAATGCAGTTTTATTAAGTACAAAAAGCAAAACATCTCACAATATTTAATGACACAGAAATTAAGAGATCAATGCAATTGAAATGAGAGGTCAATGTGTGCTGCTGGTCGCCTGGTCCGGAGGAAGCAAGTGGCACGTGTGTCTCCTTTAGGTAAGGCCGAAGCACGTGATAAGGTCTCCTTAATCCTTCCCGCATGTAATGGTAGTGGACGGACGGTATATAACAAAAAAAAACTGAAGACAAATAAATCCAAATGAGAGTCAATCGGCAGTTGACAGCTGTCTCATGTTACTGTTAGAAAATAGAAACCGAGGTACGATTTCCGGTATCTCCCTCAGCACTTTTTAAAGGTCCTTTTCTTTAAAATATTTGGAATTTGGAGAAATTTAATAATATATAATAAAATTTTAATTTTAAATAACCTATATGGTGGAGAAAAAAAAGAACTCTTTTTCGTATGCTTTGTGCATCATTTCATTTCTTCCCTCAATCACCGTGATTCATAGCTGTTTGATGAAGCGATTATTGTCCCCGTACTTCGTCTCTCTGCCTCATTGCTCGATGTTGTCTCTTCTGTAGTATGTTTCAAACCGGTGTTGGAGTAACAGATAGAAAGAGGCGATTAAGGTACATACACTCTCTGCATAATCTTGTTCTTCCCTCATTCACCAAGTCTCCTAGTTGTTTTGTCGACGCGATTATGGTCTCTGTTCTTTGTCTCATTGCCTGATTGCTCGGTATTGTCTCCTTTGTTGTATGCTATAGACAGTATATTCAAGACGACCACACCCGCTGCTAGGGCTGTTCCTATTGTTTTATAGGCCCTGGGTGAAATAAAAAAAGGGTCCCAATAAATCGATAATATACTTAATTTTACATATTTGTATGAAACATAAATGACTCAATTTATAAGTTTACATAATCAACTAAATATTAAATGATCATAACACTAACAAATATACAACCAAACTCCAACAGCTTCACAATATATCATAAAGATATATAAATGGTATTGTATCTGTGAAAATAAATAGCAAAATTTAATATCTAATATTAAAAATAAAAAAGAGCAAAAATATATTAAAAAACAGGAACTTTACGTTTAAATTATACTCAGAACTCAGAAGACAGAATCGTAAAAAATTTTGTTGCTAATTTTTGAGTTAGAGTACTTTAAATACATATATTGATGAAAACAAAAAAAATAAAAAAAATAAAAAAAAACACTTAAATATTTTAAGACTATTTATAAGCATAAGATGTTGACTTATAACGTTTACTTAACTTATGCCTTTCTACTTATAACTTACAAAGTAATGTAACATTATGGATTTTGTTATAAGTAGAAAGGCATAAGTTAGTTATAAAATTATGCCTTTCTACTTATAACTTATAAATTAACATTATAAGTTAATTTATAATTAACGTTAAATCAATTTTAAGTGAATTAGTTATATGTTATGGAAGTCAAAAGTTAAAATATGAAATTAAGGGGCCCCTTTTGATCGTGAGCCCTGGACAGATGCCCTGCTGACCCTTGCCCAGGCCGGCACTGCCCTTATGCCATGTTGCCTATAAATAAAGACTATAATTCATAAGTAATTTTTCTTATCTATTAATCAACCCAAACATTCAACCACCGCGACCAACGCCCAACAAGTTTTATAAATAATATAATAATGAAAACAATATGAAATAATCACAAGGCTAGAGCAGGTATAATAAACAACAAGCATCATAGACCTCATATGATATTTACAATCTTTGTTCCTAAGAACAAATAGAAGATGTGTTACATATATTAAAAGGATGCCCAAAAGAATTAGGTATGAGCATAGACAAAACGATCTTTTCACTAAATATTTTGCATTTCTTGAGAGAGGAAGCTAGAGTAATCTTACCCAGGTACCTTGAGGGGTCGCTGCGAGTCCAGCATTTGATAATGAGAAACCTAATGAATAGCTGGTAAGAACGATATCAACTTATTACAAAGTATCTGTTGTATTTTGTTGACTTTTTGGAGGCTTGGTATTTCCTTGACTTTGTTGTCACAATTCCTATCCCATATTGGAAGGAGATGAAGATGGGAGGAGTTTTTGAAGTTATAAAAGAACTCCTCCCCCTCCTCATTTATATCATCCCAAAAATATTTGATAAATACACCAAAGCTGTATACATATCAAATTTAGTATTCTCTTCTTAATAAGAG
>JANSVB020000417.1:1716844-1727066 GCA_025504935.2 Erythroxylum haughtii
ATGTATTTTGGGATTTTGATTTTGTATAAGAACTTGAGTGATGGAATTGGAAATGTATTGGTTTTGGATTGTGCAAAATTTGGTTTTGTATATAAATTGAGTTGAGTTATGAATGAAATTTAGATATATGTATATATATGGATATGGATGAATGTATATAAATTGATTTGAGTTATGAATGAAATTTAGATATCCCCGAGTAAGTTATTTGTGTAAAGTAGAAAAAATCAATATTGTTGTTAATATTACAACTTAACTTTTATTGATTTTTTCTACAAATGATACAGTTATATAACTATAAATTTCTAGAAGCAACAGAAGCATTGTATGCTTTGGCATATCGGCCTTACATGTGAAGAAAAAAATACATATTGCATTGTTAATGAAGTTAGATTTCACAAAAAAAGAAAGTGATAGTCGCCTCAGAAGCCAAAATTGTAAGGTTATTATTGAGGAATAACATAAGGATGACTTTATTAACTTTTATATTGTTATCTCTGAAATCATTGAGTTAGATTACATCAATAATGGAAAGGTTGTTGCATTTGAATGCAAATGGTTTAATCTTTGTGACAAAATGATGCATATAAAAGTGAATGGAAATATTACTAGCATCAATGTTAGTAAAACTTGGCATGAAAATGAACCATTTGTGATTATAAGTCAAGTAAAGCAAGTATTATATATCAATGACACTATACTAAGCAATAATTGAAAATCAAAAGTTTGACTACATAAATCTTTTTTATGTATGTAAAAGGGAAAATGGTGAAATGGGTTAAGATAGTGATGAAGTATATCAAGAGATTGAATTGTAGAGAAATAATGTACCACTAAAAATTCAAGATGAGGATATATCGTCATTTTATAATAGAGATGTTGATCCCAGTATATTATAAACAATTGGAGTACAAGACAATCTTATCATAGAAAGAGATGAAGACTATCTCAAAGATCAATGTTATGATAATTATAATACTTTTGTTGAATATAATAGCAACGAAGAGTCGAATCGTAATGCCATTAATGATGATGATTTTGAAGATCTTGTCTATGATGATTGAATGTATCTTGAAAGTGCTATTTCTATTATTTTATTATAATATTGGTAACATTTATCTTACTGATGTGGTTAATGATGATAATTTTAAAGATCTTGATTATGAAATTTGAATGTATCTTAAAAGTGCTCTTTCTATTGTCTTCTTATAATATTGGTAATATTTATCTTACTAATGCAATTAATGATGATGAATTTTGAAGATCTTGATTGTGAGAATTGAATGTTGGTTTTCCTTTATTTTATTTTGTATAATTTATATTTACTTTTTTGATATAATGTTTATTTTTTCATAGATATCCAACATTATGACTCCTAGTATAAACAAAAAAGAAGGTGGCTACTACAAAAATTCCAGAATGTAATAATGTGTAATTTCAACCAAATCAATCTGTTGATGCCAAAAATTTAGTTCCTATCTAAAAATATCATTCTACCTCAAATAACATTGAAACTAGTAATGCAAGTTTGGATTTTCTCCATGGCTTCAAGTATATATATGCTCTAATATATATCTTTACATTATAAACATTTTCTCATCATATCCTTTTGTTACTATAAGAAACAGAGAGCATTTTCTAGTATAGTGCTATAATGTATCAACAACATCATTTTGCCTTCAATTCATACACAATATCAACATTCTTCCTCAAGCAACAACGAAGTTATTAATGCAGGTTTGTGATTTTTTTATGCTTTCAAGTGTACTTATCCTGTAATATATACTTTCATATTTTAAACATTTTCTTATCATATCCATTTGTTGTTAGCTTCTTTTGCTATTATCAAAAAAAGAACTAAAGATAAAACTAGAGGTTGTGAATGTTGCAATTAATTGCAACGAATGAATGTTGCAATTAATTACAAGTTATCCATACATATTGACATTTAGCAAGGTCATCTAATAGACAAGGTCTAATATGCGAAATTGTCAATTGAGTTGGAATTATTGCAACAATAGAACTGCCTTGCCCAAAACATGTTAAAAACTTAAAGAAAGATAAGTTGCTTAAAAATTCATTGGAAAAATTTACAGTATATATTCAAAATCTTTAACTTTATGTAACATTGTTTTAAAAAATTTAAGATTAATTACATATTTTCTTATTTTTCACAGTTAATGTTGAATGTTGTGGATATTGAGAATCCAAATGCTTCAAACTGTGTTACTTTATCATTGAAATAAAGGTTAATGGATCCTTGTTTCAAGCTGCATAAGTATTATAAGTCTTTTGCTTCTAATGTTGAGGTGCAAATTCAAGTGTTCGATTGAATGACTAACAAAATTGGAATAGTTTATATGACCATTGGTTTGATCCAAAAGTTCAGGTTTAAATTTTTTTACCTTCATGTTTGCTTAAATTGATCTTCTTAGATGAATTAACTAGTAAGCCATATTTTTCTTAAATTTAAGAAAAATGTGAGAAGGCAAGGGTAAGTAGATGAAAATAATCTCATAATTAAGGGATAATATCATTTGTAGTTGTTCGAAATAAAAATGTAAGATCTATGTTTACAAGTTGTACGTTAATGAATATGCATTAACTTATTTATTATGTCTTTTTTATATCATAAAATATAGTGAGAAAGAACTAGATGGATAAGAACGTGATATGATCACACTATGTAAACTCACTTACTATAAGAAAGGTAAAGAATGGGTGTTATAAGAAGCAGAAAATAATTATGTTAGTATAAAAGCTTGCTTAATATTTTTGTTCATTTAATAATATAGTACTGATATATTGATTGAATATCATTTTTCTTCATTCATTTTAGAATATGATGCAAGATGTATTAGTGGAGTCAAATTTTGAGGGTAATGAGCCTAGTGAGGATAAGATTTATGATATAATACTTGGTACTCATTGAGGTTATATTAAAGGCCATATCTATAACCATAGGTTAAATGTTTCAACCTTTACATATAAGAGAATCATCGAACTATTCAATAGGAAAATAACAAGCTTAAGGTTGTATTAAAGGCTGGAGTAATTAAGGGAGAAGAAACTCTAGTTAAATTATTAAAACATGATATGATATTCAAAAGGTTACTTGGCTTGGATGATGATAGAAATGAAGAGAAAAGTGAAGGGTATTGATTCCAAGTTCTAACCTTGTTTTATCACTTCCTATATATACTATAATTTAACTTTAATACATTTTTTCTTGAATTACAAAATAGATGAAGATACAACTGATGACTGATCATGTTGTAAATGGTAAATTTATATGGTATTTATTTAAATTTGGACCAAAGAATTAGTGTATCAATTTTTTCATAATATTTTTAGTTAACTTTAACCAACCTAGTTATTTATTATAGGTTTATAGACTTGGACAATAGTTTTGTTTAATCTTTGATACTATGTCCAGTTGTATTCCAATTTTTAATTTCCATATTGTTTTGCTTACAAATTATAAGGAATGCTTAAACTACTATTAATATTTTGTGTAGGAACAAAGGATAAAATATTAATATTTTATCACTTTTTCTAATATAATTTGATGATACTTATATAAGGATGTTGTACATTTTGAACTAATAATGTTCCTCTACAATTTAATTTGATAACAATAACCAAATAATTCATAGCAAAAAAATGCTGATATATTATAAGGTTAATTAAAAAAATCTAAACTTTCCTCAATTTTGCAAATATAGCCTGAACTTTAAAAAGTAGCAATTAAATATTTAAGCTTTTCCTTTTTTTCTTCAATTCTAGCCCAATGTTAGTGTCTCTGTTGAATTTGTTGAAGTAACTTGCTACGTGTTTTAGAAATCCTATCAAAACTACATCATTTAATACATGTCAGATTAATTAATTGATAACAAATTTATGTCGTTTAGTTAAAGTAACAAATTAAATATGACTTGATGTAGTTTTGTTGTTCAATATGCCCCCTTCCTTTTGCTTTTGAAATCGCTAACAGGCTATTTGGAAACCTTCGAATTGAATTCATTAACGAATTAGATTCAATTACATTAATAAGATTGAATTGAATTCAACTCACACTGTTTGGAACAAATTCAGTAATATTGGAATTGAATTCAAATATATTGTTTGGAACACAATCAAAATGAATTCAATTATTTCATATAATATTTTTACCCTTAACTAAAAAATATGAAAATTTTTAATTATTATTATAAAATTGAAGAAGATATAGTGCATAAATTGATACAGTTTGATAAAAGGATTTCCTTATTTATTCTTTATTTTTTAAAAATCTCATATTTCTCTAAACTTACAATAATAATTTCATAATTAATGTAAAATTACATTTTTCAAATATAAAAATAAAGAAAAATTAATCTGATTGTTAATCATATATAAATATTATTTATCAGGCAAAAATGGGTGAGAAATTCCCATATCCTTGTTGGAGCACTGCTTTGAGTGTGAGTGTGACATAAGAAGCTTTGCCCTTTTAATACTATGGAGGTCACAACATAAATACAACCATCCTCCGACAACATGGTGTCAGGGCAATAAGTCAATTACTTACATAAATTCAATTCCGATGCTTGAAGGAGTGAATTCAATTTGTAAAGGGGAGGAGTTTCATTTACAAGCATGAATTGAAACCCATCCCTTTTTTTGTGTTTCAAAACACCTGAATTGAACTCAATACTACAATTGAATTCAATTCAGATGTTTCCAAACAACTATTTTGTAAGTCATTGTCGTCCCTATCACATAGACTGTTTTTGTTCCTCACAAGTCTTTGTTCTTCTACAAACAGTCGCCAACTCGTTCTAGCATCGCATTACGCTAATTGCATCATATCAGTTCTCATTCTGCCTCCAAGCATCACCATTTCAGCTCTTAGTGTCTTCAGGTGGAGAGATTTCAACATCTTGATAAGGTATGGCAAAAGATCACATCTGTCCTCATAGCAAAAAGATGCTTAGAATATTAATTGCTCATCACTTGAACACTCCCCTAAGAGAATGGTGATTTCACTATATTCTGATGGGAAAGAGTCGACTGTTCTCTTAGAAGACTAACAGGTAATTAATATTCAAAGCATCTTTGTGCTATGAGGACACGTATGATCTTTTGCTTAACTAAACGGCTTAGTTTTGTTAACCTCAATTAATTAATATAACGTGTATTAAATGACTTAGTTTTGTTAGAGTTTCTAAAACATGTGACAAGTCACGTATGCAAACTTAATGGAGACATTAATATCGAACTAGAATTAAAAAAAAGTTTGAGTATTTAATTGTCACTTTTAAAGTTTAGATTATAATTACAAAATTAAGCAAAGTTTGGATTTTTTAATAATTAACCATGTATTATATACAAAATGTCGCCAATTGCTCAATATTATGGGTTATGAAAAAAGTTGTAAAAAAATGATACATGTAGTTAAAAGACTTTACTTACAAAATTACAAAAACATAATTAAAAGATTTTACATACAAAATTAGAAAAACATAGCAAACCATATTACTATGAATGCATAAAACATAGCTAAAAAGTATTGGCTTCGTTCTCTTTTCATTGCTTATCATATGGAGCCATATTTTTTCCCACCAACATTGACTTATACTATATATTTGGCTTCGTATTTGTAGCATTTTAGGTGAATTTTTTTTGCATACAAAAATACTTGTCTATGATTTTGTGAAAAGTTGCTTATAATTTTCTAGTACAAGAAATTAGCAACGTTTCATACAATGAAACGAAAATGCCACAAATAATTATGTGTGACATTTTTCGATAAAACTGGCTACGTTATTATTCATTGCCTATAGTCTAATTTGTTGTAGTATACTATTATATTCTAATTACACATATTACTCATCACTTAAAATGCTAAAAGAGAAATCTTTTCAATAAATACATGCTTATAGTAATTACTCATTCAATTTGACACACGTATAAATCAAAATATATAACCCATCACAATAGTGAGAGTGATAATTATAAAATTAGTAAATACAATAATGTTTTGTATCACATTAAAGTTAATTATATTCTAACATATATGGAGGTATCACCAATTTATTTATTTAGAAAATTATGTGAAAATAAAAAATGAATTAGCATTTGATAAAAAATATTTTTAATGCATAAAATATAATTGAATTAATGCTTAACTATAATTTTTGGTTATAAATATTTTTGATTTGTGATTAATACTTTCAATTACTTGTTTTAAATACAAATCTATCTAATCAGAAGAACTTATATAAATTTATATTAAAAGCATTATGTAAGATTATAATTTTTCCGTTCACTTTAATTAAGATCATAATAAAGCTCTTGTAAAAGGATTAATATAGAGATCTCTCACTTTTACTATTTATAACAACAACAATAACAATGTCTCGGTAGAAATTTCACTGAGATATAGGATTTGAGGAGATCCAGAAGTACGGAGTCTTACATCTAATTACTAATAGTGAGACTATTTTTGATGGACTCATAGGAAAAGGAGAAAAGAAAAATATTTTATTGAAAACGGTTTGAAAAAAACAAAAGCTAAAAGATATAAACAAATAACTGTATAAAAATTAAACTAAATAAAATAAACATAAAGATAAAGATAAAATAAGTAAATAAATAAAAAAGAAGACAAATAAATAAGCAATTGAAAGGAAAAATACGAACTATCTAAATAAAATAATGGATTAATTATCAAAAAAGTACAAACTTTCATCAATTTTTCAATTATAGCTTGAACTTTAAAAAGTAACAATAAAATTCTCAAACTTTCATCAATTTTAAAAAGTTTTTCAATTCTAGCTCGACGTTAGTGTTTTTGTTAAGTTTGTTGATGAGAGATGTCGCATGTTTCAGAAATCTTAACTATGAATACATGTCAGCCAAAATTAACATAACAAATGAAAATTAATGAAACGATATTGTTTAATCATATTATTTGATTTTATTTTTTTCCTTTGTTTTTAGTTTGTTTTCTCGATACCCTTACTTTTTGATTTTCAGATTATGTAGCTCCTACACCGTCACACTAAGAGCATCAGGAGAATGAACTAAAAACGAAGAGTTTATTATTACAGTATACTATAACGCAAAAGTAGTTTAGGGCGTTAGAAGAACAAACAAAAAACAAAGAGCTAAAAGCTTAGGGCATCGGGAGAATAACAGATGACGTCGGGCTAAATTGAAGAAAATTGAAAGTTTGAGTATTTTCTTGCCATTTTGAAGTTTAGGCTATAATTGAAAAAATCAAAAGTTTGGGTATTTTGTTGTTATTTTTTAAAGTTTGAGCTATAATTGAAAACTTGACAAAAGTTTAGGCTTTTTTGGTAATTCCCTAAAATAATTAAAGAGGCAAGTACTAAAAAAAGTAATTAAGTTAAATACAAGACATAAGAGTCGAATGAAAGGTTCATAAAACCTATTGAAAGAGAAAGATCTTTCTATGTATGATCCTTTACCTATATCCTAGTTTGCCAAAGTTTTCTATTAAGGGTCAAGTCCTCGATAAGCTTTAATAAGGCCATATCATACCTAAGTACCTCCACTCAATTTTTTCTAGATCTTCCTCTCTCTTTTTTTTATAGTCTCTAAATATAATCTTCTCATATTTTCTCACTGAAGCATTATGATATCTCCTCTTAATATATCCGAACTAACTAAATCTATATCTTTTAATTTACCATCAATGTTAGTCACCTTTAATTCGTCTCTTACCATTACATTATCTAACGAAGTACTATCATTTTCGCCACCATTAATTTATGAATATGCATATGTTTGACAGTCAATGTTCTTTTCTATAGAGCATGATCGACCTAATTACTAAATGATAAAATTTACTTTTTAGCTTAACTATTATCTTCTTATCACATAAAATTCTTTATGTATCCCTCCATTTAAGTCACCCTAAGTTGATACTATGAACTATGCATTTTTATACCTCATCATTGCTTTGGATAATTGATCCAATGTACTTAGCTAATAATACATGTTAGCCAAAATTAACAAAAAATGAAGATTAATGAAACAATGTCGTTTAATCATATAATTAAAATGACTTTGTTATTTAAAAATGACTTAAATCATATTACGCAGCCTCGACGACCTTACACTTTGATTTCAATTTTTCCTTTCATTTTCAGTTTGTTCTCTCGATGCCCTCATCTTTTGATTTTCAAATTACGCAACCTCGACACCCTTATACTAAGAGCATCAGGAGAATGAATTAAAAATGAAGAGCTTATTGGTATAGTATGCTGTAACACGAGAGTAAGGTGTCAGAAGAACAAACAGAAAACAAAGGGCTAAGACCTGAGGGCATCGGGAGAACAATAGATAACGTCAGGCTTGAATTGAAGAAAATTGAAAATTTTAGCATTTTATTGCCACTTTTTGAAGTTTAGGCTATAACTGAAAAAAATTGAAAATTTGGGCATTTTATTTCTATTTTTTAAAATTCGAGCTATAATTGAAAGCTTGACAAAAGTTTGAGCTTTGTTTGGTAATTAATCCTAAAATAATTAAAGAGGATTTAAGTTAAATACAAGACATAAGAATCGAATGAAAAGGTTGATAAAACATATTGAAAGAAAAAGATCTTTCTATGTATGATCCTCTACTTATATCCTAGTTCGCCAAAGTTTTCTATTGAGAGTCAAGTTCTCAATAAGCTTTAGTAGGGCCATGTCATACCTGATTACCTCTCCTTAATTTTTGCTAGGTCTTCCTCTTCTTTTTTTTTTATAATCTTTAAATATAATCTTCTCATATTTTCTCACTGAGATGTTATGATATCTCCTTTTAATATATCCAAATCAACTAAATCTATCTCTTTTAATTTACCATCAATGTTAGTCATCCTTAATTTATCTCTTACCATTACATTCTTGACTTTATCTTTTCTTGTAAGGTTACGAAGTACTATCATCTTCACCATTATTAACTTACGAATAGGCATATGTTTGATGGCCAATGTTCTTTTCTATAGAACATAGTCGACCTAATTGCTAAATGATCGAATTTACTTTTTAGCTTAACTGGTATCTTCTTATCACATAAAATTTCTTATGTATCCCTCCATTTAAGTCACCCTAAGTTGATACTATGAACTATGCATTTTTCTACCTCATCATTGCTTTGGAAAATTGATTCAATGTACTTAAAAATAATCATTTTGTAGTATAACTTTAGAATCAATCTTTATCCTCACATTAAGTGCAACCTTGTGATTCGAAAAGTTATGCTTTAAGTACTGAGTTCTAATTTTGCTCATAAATTTAACGTCTTTTGACTCTAGTATATTCTTCCAAAATTCTAGTTTGATATTAACATCTTCTTTTGTCTCCTCTATTAAATAATATCATCAACTAACAACATATAACAAGAAATATCCCCTTAAATATTCTTGTTAAATTTATCCAATAACCACTTTTACTATTCATACGAGGACTTATTCTGATATTAATATGACTTTTCATGGCAAAAGAACAACTTGGTTCCTGCAAACGTGCTAAAAGTTTATGAAGACTTTTATCGATTACTTTCTTCATTCGCAAGTTGAATAGATTAAACGAATATTTATAAAACCGAAAAATTGAATCTAGTATAGAGAAAAAGACGATTAATTGAAGTCGTGGTCATGTCACAGGTTCCTTCAATGCTTTCTTTTTAGGTAATAATGTGATTAATAATTAGACCTATAATTATTGTGTATATATACGGGATTATTGATCATCAGAGATGACCAATATTTTTGGTTTGATCTAGTAGCAAAGTAGAAGAGACCTATCTTCTACTGAAGTTCAAGTTCTACTCAGTACAAATGTGTCATTTGGTTTGATCTTTTTGTTAGAACCACTGATAAATTCGTGTGAAAAGAATGCATTTCAACTAATTTTATTAGTAATTATGGTTCTATTTTAATTTATTATACTAAAGAAAAAAGTTGTGAGACTCAAAGAAAAATATTAAAGATAGATTAGATTACTCTACTAATTATGGAACTAGATGGATCCTTTAAAATACAGTCAACGTAAGATAGTTTTTGAAGAAACAGCAACACTATTAAGAACTCGTATAAAAGAAACCCTACAAAGTATTGAACAGACACAAGCAAATAAAAATAAAGAGCTACTAGTGCTATGTAACTTTAAGACAAAATCTTGTTGATAATTGGGCGTGATTTGCACAGAGCCTCCAGTGGCTT
>JANSVB020000417.1:1806158-1816687 GCA_025504935.2 Erythroxylum haughtii
AAACATGCGTAAGTCGACTTACACAATGTACAAGTCGACTTATCACACTAACAATTTTATGCATGAATATGCCGAGATACGTGAACGCACTCACAATCCAACCCAAATTTACTGGTTTATCCTTCCCATCGGTGATGGGATGTTACACAAAGGCTATTGCATCCTTCAAACAGATGGTAGTGACCATTACTAGGGTGCCATCTCGATTGAAGAAATTAATTGGAAACGACATTATTATGGCCATATTAGTGGCTAGTTCAAGGAATTAGAAAAACACTACCATACCATCTATAAAAAGATCTTGGTAGTGAAAAAAGGAATTGAAAATTTTAATTTCCACCTTAGCCCTTATCATTTGTTGATAAAAGTGGACAATTCATCTTTTTCAAAGATTCTTGAACCTGAAAAGAAAATATTACCTGACAACCAATTAGTTCATTAGAAAGATTAGTTCTCTCACTATAAATTCACAATTCACTATATTAAAGGTCATCATAACGTGCTTGCTTGTTTTCTCTCAAGACTTAAAAAGTCAATATAACTTTTCATTCCTATCTTGAAAAATCCAATTCCTTTCTTCATTCTTGCAATTATGGTTTTCCATCTTTAGGCTAGAATCAAGAAATGTTTTTCTTCAATAACTTGAAACCCTCCTCAAGTTCTCAACTAAATTGTTGTTTTTCTACGCAAAAGTCTTTTTTGTTCCCTTAATCTTGTTCTTAACACCTTAAACATTCCTACTTATCCACATCACTTTGACATCTTAACACCATATTAGACTTTGCACAATTTCTATAACTCTCTTAATGAACCCATTATGTGGCATCTCTGGGCTGTATGTGTCCTCTATGCCTATCCTATTGCTTTATCTTCACTATCTTCGCTATATGTTTACCAGCAATTGGCTAATCCAACCAATGGCAATCGTTTGTTGTGGACATTCTTATAATGGTTCCAACCATTATCAAAGTGGCATATCCAATTAAGTCAAATAATCAATAGATACTAGTTATGGAGTATTTCCTTGGTTGAACATAAAGTTCATTCTACCTTCATTGTCTACCATCCTTACATCATGACTGACAATGTATATGTTTACACCATTAGTAATTTCCAAATATGGAGAACCTCCATTGGCTGGCTAAGAAACCAGAAAGATTTAATGCATGATCTTTATCACTTCTTAGATTACCTTAATCATCATTCCAAATTTAGAAAGACTTTCACATCTCTAGGTCTATACCTTCCATAGCCTATTTCACCAATTGTTGGATGGTGGTCATTTGTTGACCAATTTACTCACATAGTTTGTAGCATTATGGTAGGAGAACTACCATGTCCACCTGCTATCGAGCCCTATAAGATTTTTGAAGAAGGAGAAAGCTTAACTGATTATAAGACCAAAGACAAAACCAAACTTCCAGATTATTTCCAAAACACTCAAGAACTATGGCCTCTAGTTTGGACTGATGCAAAAATAGCCTATTTCATAAAATAAATGGAAAAATTGGATGATGATAAGTCTGTGTCTGATGATGAAAGTGGTCCTTGATCCTTATCTGCAGCACCCTGTTAAGAGATTCCTTATTATCACTAAGGAATAATACTGGGAACTAGTGTTTCCTAATAATTTTCACTTTCATTATGTACTTTTGTATTTTAGTTTGCATTATTATACTATGTAGGGTTGTCATTTAAAAGTTTTTTTTTTGTCTTCTCCTCCCTTGTTTAGCCTAGAAAATCAAGGCTTTTCTTCCACTATAAACACTCCTAGTTCCATTAGTAATATGAAGTGTGTTTTTATGTCCCATGGCTTCCTTATAAATTTTCTCTCTCTTGAAAGCTTGATTCTTAAATAATGAAGTTCCAGTCATACAGAAAGACAAGTATGCTCTACATTTACCTCTTTATAAGGATCTTGTGTATTAGAAAGTCTTAGACTGGAGATCCTATTTAAGGTCTAAGTTATGCATAAATGATTGGTCAGCTCAGATTCCTAAGGCAGGCTTTGAAAGTTGATGCCTATGGAGAAATGAAGGGCTTGTGTCTTAGCTAACATAACTAGAATCTAAGCTACAATCACTCCTTGTTTATCTTTTCCCTATGATCGAAGGTTGCCAATATATGTGTAGGTATAATTATAATATAAAAATAACATAATAATATTACACAAATATGTTATAGAGGTATATTTTAATAGAATTTTAATTTTTTTTGACAAAATATGTGATTAAATTAATATTACTTAATTTCATAAAGTAAATTTATCTTAAATTTAATAAAACATTATGGTTGTTCCCTTAACATATACAATCGTGAATTTCTTCTTATAAAGACTAATGAGGATCTTCATCAATTTTGATTAGTGCATATAGTTTAATTGGCTATTCCACATATCTACAGTGTCAACTTGCTCCTTTTTCCCTTTTTGATGTGCAACATTTTCATTAATGCTATTTAGATTATCTTTCTTAAAAAGCTTTATAAGAAAATTTTGTTATTATGAGCATAAATTGATGTTTTTACTTAAAATAATAAATTTTGGTTATTCAATCAAATATAAGGGAAATATAACATAGTAATATTTTAATTAAATACAAAAGTATGTATATTATTAAATTTCTATAATCACAATAAAGTGATAAATTATTGAAATCCAAAAATTTTTAATTTATCCATTTAAAGCAAACATCTTATTTAATGTAATTTTTCATTTAATAGATGATCTAAGCAATACAAGTATTCTTCTATATGAACTTGTGTCCCATTTAATCTATAAAGCATAAAAGTGTAGAGCTTTTTATATAAGGAAAATAAATAGAATAAAACACTAAAACAAAGAGAAAAATAAAAGAGAGTTGAAAACGAGGAAATATTTTATATTTTTTTGCAAAATTGTTGTTCCAAAATAAATAAATCACAAAAATGCAATGACGTTAACAACCATCTAAAGACTTCCTAAAATTAAGGTTAAAAGAATAAATTCAAGTAACAAACTGATCTCCTAAGTATTAGGATTGTTACTGACTAAGCCAACATAATAAAACAACTAACAATCACTTATCTTATTTATAACAAAGTCTCCCTTAAATTGATAGTTTTAGACTTTAATTTTCTTGTGCAATACCATCAAATGTGATTATTTAAAGTGCAAACTCCTATTAGCCTTCTTAAATTCTGAAAGGGAAGAAATAAGAGGTTTGGTTAACATATTGGTTAATTGTTCTTCACTTCTACAATACTTGTGGTTAATTGTTCCATCATTGTTTAAATCTCTCAGAAAATAGAACTTCACATTAACATGCATGCTTCTTCGGTATAACACATAATCTTTTTTAGAGTTTAATCATTGAATTATTTTCACAAAAAATTGTAGTACCTCTAACTTGCTTGAAATGTATCTCCTCTAGATTTTTTTAATCAAATAGCTTGGTAGGCACAAATTGTTGCAATAACAAATTCAATCTATATAGTTAATAATGTGACAATTGGTTACTTCTTAGATGACCACAAAATAACCCTTGATCTTACCATGAAAACTTGACCTAATGTGCTTTTTCTATCATCTACATTGCCTATATAATCATTGTCAATAAAACCAATCAAATATGATATTTTACCCTTCGGGCATACCAAGCCAAAATCTTTAGTTCCTTATAAGTAATGAAAGATTCTCTTAGTAGCTTACAAATGCATCTCTGTAGGTTTCTCCATATATCTACTTAGCAGACACAAAACACCTTATGCTCAACCTATGTTCAGTTAAATATATCAAACTACACAATAATTTATGTATAAAATATGTTGTCCACCATCCTTCCTTTAGTACCATTGTTTAACTTTGAGCCACAATTAGCTAGAGTTTTCACAAGATTACAATTCTTCATATAAAACCTATCTATAATTTCTCATATATACCTTTTCTTAAGAAATAAAATTTCCAAATGAAGATTGCACTATTTCAATGTTAAGAAAGCAATGAAACAAACCAAGATCATTCATTTCAAACTCCACCATTATCAACTTGTTAAGTTCTTCTTAGATCCCAATATTACTTCCAATAAAATAAGATCATCGACATACAAGCACGTAATGATTATTTTTCCTCCCACACTAACTTTAACAAAACTGTGTACTCATATAGACTTTTTAAAATCCTTATTTCAAAAAATAAGCTTTAATCTAGCTATACTAAGCTTGTGGTAAAGAGCTTTCTTTAATTTGTAAAGTTTATTCTTATTACCAAGTTTAATATAATCAAGGGGTTGGTCAATAAATACCTTTTCCTCTAAATATCTATATAGGAAACTAGATTGTGTCACGCCTTGCAATTAAGGTAAAGACTTTTGTGTAATCAACTCCGTACTCTTATTTGTATCCCTTCGCCACCAAATGTGCTTTGCACTTATCAACTTTATTTTTATCCTTCAATTTTGTTTTCTAGATCCATTCTACACTAACCTTTTGGTGCCCTTTATAAAGATTAGTTAGCTCTCATTTATCATTCTTTCAATGGATCCAATTTTAGCATCCATAGCCTTCCACCATTTTGACTCTTTGATAGCATATTCAAAGGTTGTAGGATTACAATATGAAAATAAAATGAAATAAGTGATTGATCTTCAATTTTAAGAATTTTGGTTATCTTATAATCTGTCAACTATAATAGACTCTTTTGAACATATTTGGCATTTAAATTTGTTACTTTAACTTGTTTGCTAGATTCTGGTATTGATATCAAGATCTCAAAGCTAGGAATCTTCATATTGGGAATACTCATAAGTAGAAGCCACTAACAGATGTTATAGTTTAGAATATTCTACTTCATTTTCATCTTCTCCATCCAAACCCGTTGGAATTTGTTATCTCGCAACACTATTTAACTAAGTACAAAATATGTTCTTCACAAAAAAATACATCATGGCTAATAATTTTTTATGTTAGATTGTAAAGCTTACAAGCTTTGGATTAAATGCTAAAACTAAGAAAAACACAAATTTCTCCTTTGGCATCTAATGTTTTCTCTTCTGATATGGTATATGAGCATAGTAATACACCAAAATATTTTGAAGTGTTATACAAAAGGATTTTGCCCACTCTATGCTTCCTTTAGTGTTATGTTTTGAACAATAAGTGTCGGATTTTTGTTCAAAATATGAACGCTCCAATTAACAGCATTAAACCAAGAACTTTCTAGAATACCACTCCTTTCCAAAAATGCTCCACACTACATTTGTGATTGTGTGATTCTTCCTCTCATATGCACCATTTTCTTAAGGTATGTAAGTTGGTGTAAGTTGTCTCCTGATTATATAACATGCATAAAATTTTGAAAATTCATCTGAGTTATATTCTCTACCATAATTTGTATGGAGATCCTTTATCGGAATGTTGTCCTCTTTGTCAATTTTATAACGTTTAAATAAATGCTTTAGACTTGTCTTGTGAAAAATAAACCTAAAGTTTTTAGTTGTAATCATCAATGAACATAATTATATACTTTCACATTCATTATAAGAAGGATTTATTGATTCACACAAATCAGAATGGATAAGCTCCAGAAATTTCTTTGCTCTTCAAGATTTGCCTTTCAAAAACTTGTTTCAATGTTATTTGCTAACAATACACTCTTCACACAATTAAGAAGATATTGAAAATTATGGAAGGCCCATCACTTTATTCTTCTTTTATAATGTCTTCAAATGGCAAAGTTTAGATGTCAATAGTGAAAATTCTACCACCCCTCTTATCTTGCTTTTTATGAAAGCATGAATGAGTGATAATGTTAAAATGAAGTGGAAACATTTAATTTTTCATTATATTGACATGAACAATTAGGCCCATCTTTTCATTAAATATTCTGTAAACTCCTCCTTAATAGTGATCTCATAACCCTTTTCTTATAGTCGTATAATATTAATAAGCTTTGTTTTAAAATCTAGAACTAATAGGATAGTAGAAATATTTTGGACTAAATTTGCCTTGGTCTTGAGTGTTACCTTTCCTTTTCAAAAAAAAAAACAATAACAACATCTCAATAAGAATCCTACTAAGTTATAGAGCCTGAGGAGGTCTAGAAGCATGCAACCTTACCTCTAACTAGTAGAGATGTTGTTTTCAATAAACTCAAGAAAAAAAGAGTTTTTAAAAAATGTTGAAAGTAAAAAATAAACAAATAACTACATAAATAAAAATTAAAAAGATAAAATAAAAATAAGTAAATAAATAAAAAACTAAAAAGAAAATTGATAAGTATTTAAAACAAAAAACAATTAAAAAAATAAATATGAAATGAATAAATAAAATAACTAACTAAAAGACACGAGAGTCAAACAAAAAGGTTGAAAAGGTCTATGGAAAGAGAAAGACCTCTCTGTGTAGGGTCCTCTACCCGTATCCTAGTTTACCAAAGTTTTCTATTGAGGGTCAAGTCTTCAATAAGCTTTAATAAGGCTATATCTTTTTTAATCATCTTCACTTAATTCTTCTTAGGTCTCCCTTTTCTTCTCTTAAAAGTCCCTAATACAATCTTCTCACATTTTCTAATTAGGGTGTTAATATGTCTCCTCTTAACATATCCGAACCACCTAAACTTTGTCTCTCATTTTATTATCAAAGCTTTAGCCACCCCTAATTTGTCTCTTAATATTTTATTCCTAACTTTATCTCTTCTTATAAGGTTGCACATCTAACAAACCGTCCCCATCTCTATTACTATCAACTTATGACTATGTGTCTATTTAATGGGTCAACACTATCCTATAAAGCATTACCGATCGCATTGTTAAATAGTAAAATTTATCTTTTAGCTTGATTGGTATTTTCTTATCACATAAAACTCCTGAGATATTTTTCCATTTTAGTTACTTGATTTTCTACGGTGAATTATGTCATTGTCTATCTCGTTATTGCTTTGGATAATGGATCTAAGGTACTTAAAATAATCTTTTTATGGTATAAATTTAGTACTAATCTTGATCTCCACATTGGATGCATCCCTATGACTTGAAAAGTTATACTCTAAGTACTCAGTCTTAGTCTTACTCACTTTAAAGCATTTTGACTCGAGCGTTTCCCTATAAAGTTCTAGTTTGTCACTAACACCCTCTTTTATTTCATCCACTCAAACAATGTCATCAGCAAACAATATATACTAAGACACATCTCCTTGAATATTCTAGGTAAGCACATCTATAACTACTGTAAACAAGAAGAGGTTCATCGAGGATCCTTAGTGTAGCCTGATATTTATAGAAAATGCTTTGTATCTCCACTTGTCATCCTTATTCTAATCTTAACACCTTTATACATATTCCTAATAACCTATATATAGGCAATATGAACTTCTTTAACTTCTAAACACCTCCACATAACTTCCATAGGTACCTTATCATAACCTTCTCTAAATTAATCAAAACCATATGCAGATCCTATAAAAATTTCAAATTTATCACTTAATTCACATAATCGCAATAATATTTGTCCAAATTTGAGAACACAAATTGATCTTCACACATATAATTGCTATAACTAGTGTCTAGTATAAGAAACTTTGATATGATACTTCATTGGTATGAAAAAGCCATCAACAAAGATATTTCTTTTTCATTTTCTATTTATGTCATCTCTATTATTGTGATAGCTCCTTGCTTTACTTCTACCTGTACCTTTAAAATTTAAGGATAAGGTAGACACAGAGGCCTTTAGAGCTTGCTTCTCTTTATCTTGATGCATCATTTTTTGCTCATGAATCATCAATAAACCTTGTAGTTTATTGATTGAAAGATTATCGAGATCCGTTATTCTTCAATTGAACAAACCATATACTTAAACTTTGGTGTTTATTATTGAAGAATTTTTTTGACTATAGTCACGTCCTCCGTCTTCTCTCCATGGACTTGTAACTTGTTAACAAGCCATTATTCTTGAGAAGAACTCAAAAATGGACTCTCCTAATTTCATTTAAAGCATTTTAAATGAAGTGATTAAATCTGTTGCCTTTTTGCCCTTATTGAGTCTTCAAATTTCTTCTTTATAGATTCCCAAATTTGCTTGGATGTCTCCTTGTTGAGGATGGTTTCTAAGATTGAACGATCAGTGGCTTGTATTGTATAATTATTTGCCTTTAAATCTTTCAACTTTAGTCCCTCTAACTCTATCTTTTGTATGTTTATGAGTATTGCTCCAACAACATATATTACTACACCAATTTCAACAACATATCAATACTCCTTAGACCTAAAAAGTTCTCCATCAACACGTTCCAATGGTTTTAGAGACTATCAAAACATGGAATGATTGTTTGCATAAAACTTTTAAAAGTCATCAATAGTTTTTTTTTTGATGAACCAAGGTATGATACTACTAATAAAAAGAAAAGAAAAAAGATGATAAAACAGAGAGAAGAGTATATGAGAGCTAAACAGGAGGAAATACTTTTACAATTGCTCACACTAAAAAATTGCCATTCCAAAATAAATAAATAACATAAACGTTGAGATAACAATATATATCCATACATTAGTCCTAAAATTAAGGTAACGAAAGGATACATTCAACTAACGAATTGATCTCCTAAATACTATGACTGTTATTAACTAATCTATCATAATAAAACAACTATAATCACTTATCTTATTTCTATTTAATTTCATGAGATTGTGCAAATGATTAATTAGTTTATTACGATTTAAAATAGTACTTTAAACATATTATATAAATAATGGTGTAAATGGTTCATTGATTTATTATAGTTTAAAATGGTACCTTGAATATAAATATTTAGAGAATAATGCCGATTAATTTGACAAGACTTTTAATTATTGAAATATATAAAAATATTTATAAATATAATGAAAAAAATTAATATATAAAATAAGTTTAAAAAGGTTAAATTTGTCTACATGAAACAAACTCAATTAAGTTAGCCTCGATTTTTATATTATGTTTCAAAAATCCGTTCAAACTTAAAAGTTATAATCGGTTAAAATCAGTCTCATTTTTAGCATTAACCTTTCGATTAGTAGCATTTGGAGGACTAGTAGCTATTATTTGACGATTAGACAATGCCCACATTTGGGAGACTCTTATTTTGCTTTACATAGCAAGATTTTTTTTACTACGTGTCCTTATTGAAGGCTGGGTGCTTGCCCTTGATCTTGAAGTGAATCTTAACCAGGTATTGAGAATCTGTAAATTTAATTATTTATTGTTTCTATAGAAATACGATCTAAGTAAGGATCTCTCAATGTCAATAAGTTCAATTCCAGCTCCTGTACCAATACAATATTTTTAAAATTAAAATGAATTAATAAGGAAAATAATTAATACAACACTATCCTTTAACAAGGATAACAACAATAAGCCAAAACGACATCGTAACAAAGAGCATATGCTCTACGTGTCGCAGACAACAACAAATGAAATCCTATTGGATTTACCCACATTATATTCTTAGAATTACCCTAAAAGTATCCCTACTAAAGAGCCTCCAATGATTTCTGAATCAAGGCTCGATGTTTCATTAACTCTTTCTCCAAATGATTAAAGGAGGTAAGTGATTTCTGACTTGATCTTTGATTCTTCTCTTTGGGTTCAACCTTAATCTTGCTTCTTTGATTAGGGCTTTTTGATGGGTTTTCCATGGGTTCTAAGATTTGGCCAATCTTCTATCTTGCGGGTACTAAACTTCAGAAAACAACCATGTAACCTCACGGAGGAGAGAACTCGAATATACATAGAGGAAAACTGAAAACATTTAATTTAGATATCACAAGAGCAGTTGTGAAAACAATTTCCAGAACTGACAAAAATAATTTCAAATAATAGAAAAAAATAATGCCGTAAATGTTTTACCCCGTTTTCGGAGCCCAACTATAGAACCATAAAGCGTGAGCGTATTCCAATGAAATCTCCTCAACCATCATCGGTTCATTTTCGTTCTCATAACATCCCGAAAATTTTCCTATTTGATCAATTGACATACGACAACTGATTCTTATGATCATGCCCCCAATCATATTGTACCAGTCAAATTTCTCCAGAAACCATGGAGGGTTCACCACGATAAACTACGTTTTCACCCGACGAACAAATGGATTAAGCCAGATGACCTTTCGGGTGAAGTTCGCCGCGGCGAAGTCACCATTGAAAACCCAAAATCCTATGGGACAAATACGTCGCAGCGAACTCTTGGCTTCACCTCAACGAAGTTGTCAAAATGACACCGAAATACCTTCCATCTTTCCTAACCTTACTTTCACTCTAAGCTGTCTCAAATTCACTTCCTCAGATGCAATATCATTTCATGACAATTCAGCTATCAATATTGTTGGGACCCGATCCGAGAACCGGATCCCAACTGGAAAACGTAACACGAATACAGAAACAAATGCAAAAAGCGAAGAACAAACCAAAGAGAAGGCGAAAGCAAATGTGAATTGGCTCGAAGTCCAAAGCGAAGCGAAATGCAAATCGGATCACAAAGCGAATTGAATCACATCAAACCAAAAGTAGCGAAGCGGATCGAA
>JANSVB020000417.1:1816787-1840386 GCA_025504935.2 Erythroxylum haughtii
ACAATATCCCTTTTGCCCTCCAATAAAAGCCTTATATCTTTTAACCTTAAGTGACTTGCCAATTTTGTCCTTAATACATTCTTATAACATTAATGCTTTAATTCCATTAATTCATGCAATAAATCCTACTAATATAGACATAAAAATTAAACTCCCAAAAATAAAACTATCAGCACCCCATAATTCATTTAAATCATGCTTAACTAGAGAATTTTTTTTTGGGACCCAACAGTAAAAACCTTAATCTTTATCAAAATCAACAACAACGAAGTCTCAGTTCAAGTTAAACAATTAAACGAGGCTTTGATACCATTGTTAGAATCCAAACATGATCGAATAGTCACCCAAACATTAGTTTAAGTATTTCCATACTTTAATTCATGAGATCAATTACTTTCCTAATAAGAAAGAAACATAATGTGTGCTAGTTTTACCGTTTCAACAATATCTTGTCTTGATGAAACTGCAACTAGAAACATCTAGGAGCAACATATAAATGTAAATTGAATCTCACGATTGTGATATTATTATAATTTCAATTACACAGTAATTATTATAGGGATTTTACCTTTAGTATTAAAATATCAAATATAATTAAATTAATACATAAAGATAAAGAAAGCCTTTTCATTTATTAAATAATAATGTCATACATCAAATTGCAGCCAATCAAGGATATAAACTATCATAAAGTAGTTTAAAATGCTTATGCTTTATTTTTTTTATCATAATTCAAATTTTAGTCCGAATACTATAACTATAAAGAGTAAGAGTGTTAATACTCCAACAAATAGTTCACTCTAAGAGTCAATTCCTTCACACTGAGAAATCTATAAAAAATATTTAATATCTTAATACTTACCAATCTTATTTTTCGAAAATAAGTTTGCACTCTTACATCATTCACCTTCTCTGCATTATACATTTTTCTAAATGTTTTGTCGTTATCATTTAGTCTCACTTGCTTACGATTTGAAGTTTGGATGCGTGGAAAAATAATTGAACTAACTTTATTTGCTACACATTCTTATATAAATAGAAATAAAAGGAAAAAAACAAAAAGAGATTTAAGTTCTACTTGTATACATATATTCTCTTTTATTTTTTACTCAATTTTTTTAGTTAAAGATTTTAGTATCAAAGTACTAATGTCAAAATAATTTCCAACATTATTTTATAAAAATTTCACAAAAAATTCCAATAAAATAGTAAATGACTAACCCAAATATGTAAAGAATATACGATATTAAGAATATAAATATAGATATCTATGGACTTCAATCATAAATTCATTCGATCTAGATTCCATATAACTTGAAAATAATTTCTTTACTAGTTAAGGGTAAGATTGCGTACTAATATATTTTCACAGACTCTGCACCGGAGTGAAATTTTTACTAATTGTTGTTATTGTTGTTGTTAGATTCCATATAACATAAAAAAGTTGATAACTTTACCTTTTTGAAAAAATAATAAAAATAAAGGAAATATAGTTATATTCAAGTTATAAATTTAAAGAGTTCGTAATTTAAGAAGTTTTTAAGATAAACTTTGTCCTCCCTTAAGCCAAAACTAGTATATTAAAAACAAAAAAATATTCAATTATTATATGGTTTGATTTATTGATGAAAAATTTAATATATGAGCCCGGAACTAACTCAAATGTACGCGACCAATCCGCACAAGTTGACCCGCTCGTCCACTCGGCCTTTGGAGAGTCGCTTGAAACCCTTATTAGTGGATAGGACGAGGCTCAGGCCCATCTAAAATCTCTCAAAAGCCGCTAACCAACCCATTTAATTCGGTCGGAATTATAAAGTAATTCGGGTCATTGGACTCGGACTCGGATTTCTCAAATAGAGAAGTAATTTACATGAATTAACAGAGTTTATGCGGAGCTTACTGGGTCTATTCTTGTTCTTTTTACGTTTTTTTTTGAGACCAAACAGCAGATATTGCTCAATTCATCATCATAATAATCGCAAGCTAATAGACATTCCGTTGGCGCCATTGCCAAGCACAGTACATTGATAACTTTAATCTAGAAAGGAAAATCAGTATCGGTAGTGGGATTGTCGAAATTGGGTTTCACTTCATAAAGCTTCCCCTCACACCAGGACGAGGCTTGGAGGTATCGGCGGCATAAGAGGCGTGGAGATTCACGAGCTTGTCCTCTGCAAACGGAATCTTTGGGTGTCTCGCTTCGTGGTGGATCTGCATCGTTTTGCAATCCGGCGCCGTCGCTTTGCAGTGGGGACACTCCAACTTGACGTTCCCGCCCTTTTCCTGCCCGGTCAGATCAGCCTGCCCGGCCTTCCCTCCTCCTCTGTTTGTCGTCGCCGCGTCTACCTTCGCCGCGACCTCCTACGCGGTGTGCTTCTTCGGCTTTGCCTTTCCCGTCATCTTCTTTCTCCAACGAACCTTAACCCTAATCCTAACCCTAGTGAATGATTGAGAGTGTTCTTTTTACGTTCTATTGTCATGAATTGGATTCGCCTGCTTACTTCATTCCAAATATCTTGTCGGTGTCAAGAATACGGTCGCCGGTGAACGGAGTAGCTAAACTAAGGTATGCGAATGGAGGAAGGAGAGAGTGAGAGAGTTACGGAAGTGATCTACGAGACACGCTATCACGCCTCTTCAAGGCTTTCCTCTTCCGATTACCCTCGTCTTCCTTCTAAGAAGGTTTGTTTTGACATTTCTTCTTTCTTTTTCTTCCTTATTGGTTCCTATCTTTGTTTTAAAATTGTTCTATCTCTATTTGGTACTTATTGGCATTGAAGTTTTCAATTTCTTGTCATTAGAAGTCCCCAATCTTTTCGATTTTTATTGCAACAGCATGATCGATCTTTTTGTTTGTTTATCTCAGGTGATAGATAGCTGCAAAGGAGGTTTTCTATCCCTTTTCTTGGCTAGAGGTAATTTCAATTTGGTCGAGTTTTTTTTTCTTTTGGTCAACTACTGGGGATATTATAGATTAACGGCTATGGATATATTTTGTAAAATTAGAATGAATAGATTGCAGTTGTTACTTAATCTTTTGAATGTTGTTTCTTATTTGTTATAACAGTTGGGCCATTTTCAATAGTTTATACATATAGGCTTAACTGATATAATGTTTGATTCATTTTAAAAATTGAAGATGT
Source organism: Erythroxylum haughtii (assembly GCA_025504935.2). NCBI lineage: Eukaryota > Viridiplantae > Streptophyta > Magnoliopsida > Malpighiales > Erythroxylaceae > Erythroxylum > Erythroxylum haughtii. The sequence continues at coordinate 1,819,934 of JANSVB020000417.1, forward strand.
TAATGTTATTTTGAGCAAGAAGATGGACTTTATGCTAACTTGGTTTTGATAGTAGTAGGTATATATATATATTTTTGGTGGCTTTTGGTTGCTAATAATCTTTTTTTTAATATGTTGGTTTTATCTTTTTTTTTTTTTTTTTAATATGTTGGTTTTCAGCTAACGCTGGAATGATAGTTGTTTACCTTCTGGTTGATTATATCTTGGTTGTGGGATTTTGATTATTCCCCACGTTTTCTTTCTTTCTCTTGTTGCTGGTAAGGTGTCAGTCAACTTAAAGAGAAATGGAGGGGGAAGAAGGACCAAACAAGAATCAAGAAAGCTGCATCCTTGTTTGTCTCTCCGAGAGGTGAGCGTGTGGCTGTTGCTACTGGAGGTCTGGTTACCATCTTGAGGAAGGAGGATGACTACCAAGAACCATTTGGAGTTTTTGCGAGTAAGATTTACTTTGTTGAAGTCACAAATTATTATATATGTCTTTGTTGATACTGTCCAATTTGGTAAATGGGAGTTTTTTGTGATTCTTTCATTTTTTATGTTCTCCTAAGGCTTTTCTGCTTCCAATTACAATTGCGAATATTAATCTTAATCTTGAATTTGGTACTTTCTGCTCATTTTTTTGTGTTAAACCTATAGACATACCAACTACTTGTATTAAGTCAATGATACCCTGTCTTCATTTTATTTATATATTCTTTTGAATAATTTGCATCACTTATGTCAAGAGCATATAGCAGACAAGAGCCTGCTCATCAATGTACTGTTGCAAACTATTTCTCAACCAGATATAAATTTAAACGTCTAACTCTAAACTTATGCCAACGAGGGAATTTGATGCTCAACATCAAAATGAAATTAAGCATGCAGCCTAACAGTTGCATACCAAGATCCCATATCTCCTTGCCATAGATTGCCAAGTGGATCTACTTGCTTCCCTTGCCTTATACATCTGTCCTCAGTAGGTATTCTATTTGGAATGATTACAAAAGAGACAAAGTTGTTCTTTGTAACTGCATTGAAACTGCATGTAATCTTTCACTAGGTATTCTTTGGCTCAGTTGCTCCGTATACTGTAGCTTGTCTTTTTAAAATCACCTCTAGATCTGCAGCCATCTAAGTCCAATCACAGCCTTGCAAAACTGCAGACGCTTACTCTGGAGACTTATATCTGAGTCACATACTGCTCTAAAAGAGATATTCTTGATTAGGACAATGAAAGGTGCCAATTATCCATCAGAAATGAATATCCTTCCGATTCCAAACCTTCTTTTTAGAAGTTCCCTAACATTATTCTTAACCTATCTCTCTTCCTGCAGTCCAAGTGTAAGTTTCTGGAATTTTAGGACTCCAGAAACTTCTTCCCTTCAGCAATCTTCTGCTGCATAATAAGCATCTTGATTTGAGTTCTTTGTAGGTTTGTCTCTGGTCCACCAAATTACCATTTGAGAACAAGATATTTGGCAATGTCTGAAAGGGTTAAAATCTCTCATCACCCTGACTTTCTTGCAACATATTGATGGTTGATTTATACTACTTAATGATTCTGTTGTGAGTTTTTCTAGTTTGTCAGTTTAACATTGAATACACTTAATAATCCAGAGAGTTCAGTTTTGTACTTTTTGCTATTTACGAGAGTTCAGTTTTGTACTTTTTGCTATTTACTTATGTCCTACTGAAGCTTTTTTCTGACTCATATTCCATGAATCAGGTAGCAGCCTTGGTACATTTATTTCTGGAGTTTGGTCAGAATCTCATTATATTCTTGGTGTTCTAGATGACACCAATACACTTTACTTTGTCAAAGAAAATGGTGAAGAGATGACAAGGATTACAAACAGGCAATTAAAAGTGTCTCTACCAATAATAGGGCTAATCCTGCAGGATAATGTTTATGCAAAAACATCTTGCTTGTAAGTTTCCATCGCAAATAATCCAAAGTTGTGCATGTGTTTATAAATGTTTGCCCGCTATGTCAAACTTGTCAGCTGATTACTCTGTCGTGAAAAATTTCAGGTGTAGCTTCATGTTGTTAACAAATGATGGATCTCTTCACCAAATAGAGCTCAGTCAAGAATCAAATATTTCAATTCCCCCATTGAAAAGCTCAAGCGGTGGCTTAACCGCAAAGAGACAGTTCCCTAATGATGTTGCTTGCTTTGAATATGATCCAGAGCATTCTCTGCTTCTTGTTGTTGGCAGTATTGTTACTATGCCATTGGCATCTAATGGGAATTCTGGTAAGTTTTAATTTGATTTCTATGCTATTCAGGCATAATATTGATCTGTTAAGGGTTTTCTTGCATAATGTTTTGCTAGTTATTTTATTGGGCTGTGCTGATTTTGTTTCAACGCTGTGATGTTGGGTGACCTGATCCTACCATCAATGAGCACAATTGTTCTTTGTCAAACCTGTTGGGAATGAATTTGCATAATTCACAAAACCTTGGGGAATTCTTGCCATCGGACTGTTTTTAAAACTTTTAGTTAAATATGTTGGCTGATTTGTTTATTTTCTTACAGGATACTGTCATCTGTCTCTTTGGCACAAATGTCAGACCTTAGAAATGAAATCACTATTCACCATTCAACTTGAAGGCATGTATTTTAAACCACAAGGGTATGTAGGTCATCTAACACAGCCAAAGGTGCTAATGTCACCACAGGGCAAGTTTGTCGCTACTTTGGATATTAGGGGATGCTTATACATTTTTGAGCTCAATATAGAATGCCACACACTTTCTAACTTTTCTGGTCGAGTGAGTGTCAGAACACCTGAAACAAATAAGTTATCTACTGAGATTGATGAACCTTTTGGTAACATAAAGGACTTTACTTGGTGGACTGACCATATTTTGTCTATTGTGAAAGGAGATGGCACATTCACTATGATTAATATCCTTACTGGCATGAGTGTACAAGAGAATAATCCTGTATATTCAATGCCTGTTGTAGAAAGAGTACGACAATTGAAAGGACATGTGCTTCTTCTAGAGTGCAAAATGTGTCGAGAGATTCAAGTTTCATCTAAACATGAGAGGGAATCAAGTGACTCTTCTCAGTTAGAGGAGAATATTGGAGAAGAATGTGACTATGCTGATATTTCCGGATTGCAATGGAGCCTTATATCAATTTCACAGAGATCTATTCCAGAACTGTATAATATCTTAATTAGCAAACATGACTATCAGGCAGCATGGGACTTTGCTAATCATCATGGCTTGGACAGAGATGAAGTTCTAAAATCGCAGTGGTTACACTCTGGTCATGGAACAAGAGAGATAAATATGATTTTATCTAATATTAAGGATCAAGGTTTTGTAATTTCTGAATGTGTTGATAAAGTTGGACCAACAGAAGATGCAACCAAAGCATTACTTGCACGTGGGCTGCGTGCAACTGATCGGTACTGCTTTTCAGAGTCTTATGATTGTGAATATGGCCAAATGTGGAAATTCCGTATGGCAAGACTTCAGTTATTGCAATTCAAGGACAGGCTAGAAACATATCTGGGAATAAACATGGGCAGGTACTATGTCCTCTTGGTGTTATGGATGTTCACATTTTGTTGTTCCCTGCTTTTGCTCCCTCCCACAAATTAGTTTTAGAACTGAACTTGGTTGAGATATATAGTTGCATGGGGATGCAAAATAGCATTTACGTGAATTCTTTTGAAACTACTTTGGCAGAAAATGTTTTATGATAGCTATGAATCATCAGTACTTTGTCTGAACAGTGTATGTGTTCATGTGATTGATGTGCTATTCATGCATTGATTGTTATCCTGTAGTTGCAGTGATCATTGCTTTTGGTATCAGTTCTACCTTGGAATTTTAGATTCTTGAAATCCAGAAACATGTTAAGCTACATGCAATTGAGTTTGATGTATATATTCATTGATGGTTTCTTCCCTAGAAGATTTATGCACCTTTTACAAGTGACAAAAATGCTGTGATTCCTTAAAGCTACAATAGGATTACAATGATTGTTGTGACAATTAAGAGTTTCTTTGACACTTTCATAGTATGGAGATTTAGTATGTAATCTACTTATCTACCAAGATTTACACATGGTTATTAATTGTTGTCTGCATTGTTTTTAGGAATTTGCTACACTTTGGGAAGTCTTACATTGTTTAACATAGTTATTTTCTGTGGCTTTTCAACTGACTGAGAGCTTAATGATATGGTTTTGTGCAGGTTTTCTGCACAGGAATATAGCAAATTTCGCTTTGTGTCTCTAACTGAGGCTGCTGTTACACTTGCTGAAAGTGGAAAAATTGGTGCTTTGAACCTTCTCTTCAAGCGTCATCCCTATTCGTTGCATCCTTTTATTTTGCAAATATTAGCTGCAATCCCTGAAACAATTCCTGTTCAGACATATAGGCAACTTCTCCCTGGAAGTTCTCCTCCCTCAAGCATTCTTCTTAGAGAAGAAGATTGGGTTGAAAGCACGGAGATGGTAAGTTACATTAACAATTTATCTGGCAATCATGAGATTGATCTCCAGATCAGAACTGAGCCCATTATTAAGCATTCCATGGGTCCTCTTTGGCCATCAGTTGATGAACTGTATTTGTGGTATAAGAATAGAGCTAAAGATATCGATCATTACACTGGACAGCTGGAGAACTGCCTTTGCCTTATTGACGTTGCTTGTCAAAAAGGCATTGAATTACAAAATTATAAGAAGGATATTTTATATTTACACCACCTTATATATTCTGATGACAGCAGTGATGAGATAGGCTTCAATATTACTCTTGTTGCCTGGGAACAGCTGTCTGATTATGAAAAATTCAGAATGATGCTTAAGGAAGTGAAAGAAGAAAATGTGGTCAAAAAGTTGCATGATTTGGCAATTCCTTTTATACAAAGTAGGTTTCATGAGTCAACCTCTATTACTCAAGATCCACCCTCACATGGACAACTCTCATTAGATGAATGTGAATCATTTATGGTCCGATGGCTAAAGGAGGTTGCATTGGAGAATAAATTAGACATCTGCATGAAGGTCATTGAGGAAGGATGCAAGGATTTGCAAAGCAATGGTTACTTCAGGGATGATTTTGAAGCTGTAGATTGTGGTTTGCAGTGCATATACTTGTTCACAGTTACAGATAGATGGGGTACTATGAATGCCTTATTGTCAAAGCTTCAACAAATGCAGGGTAAGATTCATTTTCACATTGTTGTTCATACAATGCATATTGAAATTTGTTGCATATTCTTTAGCAAGTTAATTTCTTCTATGCCCAATCCATCAGGGGGTTCTAGCTTGGGCTTGGGATTGGCTATTCACATTGGGTGGAAGGGAAGGAAGAGTAATAGTTGATGCAAATTGGATGTTTAATTATATTAAGGATATAGAATTTTAATTTACAGATAATATTATATAGATAAGATTTCATCATATGTTTTCAATCAAGTTCATATCTCTGATTTTCAGCTTTTTTTGGTGATAAAAATAATTTCTTTTTCTTGCTTTTCTTCATCGTGGCTGTATTGAGCTTCATTTGTCTTTATACCATTGAAAAATAATATTTCATTGTTTCTTTTTTTAACTTGAGATATGTATTCTCAGAAATCCTATTTTCTGTTATACATATTTATCTGTTTAATTAAGACTATAGTTGTTATATTTGATACTAAAATGTGCTTACTAATCTCGGTCAATAACTTTTTACTTTATAGATGCAGAAATACATATTGAAAGCCTTGAAGAAAGACTCAAACTTGCAGAAGGTCATATTGAAGCAGGCAGGATTCTCGCACATTACCAGGTCTTTGTTTTCACTTTGTGATGATTTATTCTGATTTGGTGTTTTTTATTACTTTTCTCTATGGTTCACACTCCAGCTGTACATTATATGAAAGTATATGAATCATGGTCTCTTCTGCTGCTTGACTAATTATTGTTTTATTAGACATTTATTGATGTCTTACCTTGTATAAGGAAATCTTAATAATGATATTCTTTTAGTTAAGATAATGAATTGACTGCTTAGTGACAAAAAGCAGTAGTAGTAAGATCAATGGTGAGCTGATATTGTTAGCTGTGTCATCCTAGTATGATGGTTCTCCAATTTGCATTTATATGTATCTTCTGTATCATCCTAATTGAAATTGACATTTTTGGAATGATAGTTGTGTAATATAATGGCATCAATTAGTTAACTAAACTGGCTAGACCAGCTCTTCGAGCCTCTTGATCATTTTGGTTAGTGTAGTGGTTAGTTTCCCAAAGCTGGCCAGAATAACTAACAATCTGATGACTGGTTGGGTAGGGAACCAAGTGAAGTGGTCTGTTAAACCAAGTCAATTGTGAAATCCTATATTTTTTTTTTGCTACATTCTGATTCATTGCCTGAGTTTTGCTGTGGTAATATTCATTGAACTTTTAAAAAATGACCAGATATTTATAACATATTAATAAGCTGTAAAGATTGATTATTACATATAGTTTTCAATCTTACTTTCTGAATCAGTTTATTTGTTACTTAAATTTGATAGTTTGGGAATCAAAGAGTTATAAACTAGTTCTTTTATATATTTCAATCAAATATTTTATAGGTGTTAAATTTTTTGAAAAATTGGGCCCAAATCAATTGAATACATACAAGTCTAAATGAGGTTCCATCTTAAAACCAATTGGTGATAGGAGTAATTCATTAGACTTATATGTATACTCAAGGCCATATATTCTTTTCGTGTGAGACAAACTCCCACTTATATTTCAACAAGCCGGCCTCACGTGTGGGCTAATTTAAGGCCCAACACGTGACAGTCTATCGTGTCGAGGTAGTGATGACTGATCCACTAGGCTTATATGTTAGTCTTCTTTTCCTTCTTTCTTCGATTTGGGACACTCATATGTGGGTATTCTCAACACTCCTCACATGAGTCCTTTTCTACTTGGGCAATGGAGAGGTACGTAAACAATCCTCATCAGGTTTGGACTCCTGCTGGGGCAAACAATACTGCTGGCCCACTTGCTGCATGTAGACTTGAAATCCTTCTCCAGTTGCTTAAATGATGGGCCCTTCTAGGGCAAATAGTAGGTCAAGATCTAATTTGCTTTGATACTATGTTAAATTTGCAATGGGGCAATGGGCCCACACAAGGAGGGAAGTTAGACCACACAGGTCCAAGTAAGGTTTCATCTTAAAACTAATTGACAGTAGGTGGAGTAGCCCACTAGGCTTGTATGTTAGTCTTCTTTCCGCTCTTTCTTTGACGTTGGACTCTCACATGTGAGTATTCTCAACAATAGGCATATGAAGTCCTCAATATGTTAATTGGAAAATTACTAATGTATTTAACTTTATTAATATATACTGTTTTTTTGGTTACTAAATTGTCTATAAAATTAATTTAATATAATATGCAAAAATTTCGTACAATGAATACAAATTATTACTTATCACTAGTCGACTTTTGTTTGATCTTTCCTTGAACTTCCTGATTCAGTGAAGTATTGATCAGGATTGCTATATGCCATGTTTCCTGTGGTCTCGTCCGAAATGATTTTGATGGTGTCTTTTGCTTTTAGGTACCAAAGCCAATAAATTTTTTTCTCAACGCTCGTGCCGATGAAAAGGGTGTAAAGCAGATTCTTCGCCTAATACTTTCAAAATTTGCTCGTCGACAGCAAGGGCGGTCAGATAATGATTGGGCAAATATGTGGCAAGACATACAATGCATACGAGAAAAGGCTTTTCCCTTTCTTGATCCCGAGTATATGCTAATGGAATTCTGTAGAGGACTACTTAAAGCTGGAAAATTTTCTCTGGCAAGAAACTATTTAAAGGGTACAAGTTCTGTGGCCTTGGCATCAGATAAAGCAGAAAATCTTGTCATTCAAGCTGCACGTGAGTACTTCTTCTCGGCTTCAACTCTGTCTTGCCCTGAAGTAAGTGCACATACATTCTATGCTTGTTTTTGTCAATGAAATTCCTTCATCTGATACTTTAATCGCTTAGCGTTTGGTCCATGAAATCTCAAAGATATCATGATCAGTTGCATTATTCCTTTGGTTTCAGGGCTTACATTTTTAAATGTGAAATATTTTATTTGTTGAGAAGTTATGGTGAAATTTCTGAATTGACTACAATAGCAACCATGCTATAATAATGGCCCTAGCATTCACCTTGTCCTAAAAAGTAGATTTCTATGTTCATGATCTCTTTTTTATTAATCAGAAAAGCTGTCCAACATTTGTACTACTAATGCCAAATAGTACAATAACTATGATATATGTGGAGTTTCCTCGTGCATTTGGGCTTGATTGCTTCATTATGAATAATATCTTAGTCAATTAGCTGTTTATTGATTCTGCTGCTCACGATCTTCCCATTTATATTTATTGATTCTTTTTCGTAACTTGTTTCAGATCTGGAAGGCCAAGGAATGCCTCAGTCTGTTTCCAAGTAGCAGAAATGTTAAAACAGAGGCTGATTTAATTGATGCACTCACAATCAAACTTCCAAACCTTGGAGTTACTCTGCTACCCTTGCAATTTAGGCAAATAAAGGATCCCATGGAGATGGTTAAAATGGTAATCACTAGTCAAGCTGGAGCTTATTTACCTGTTGATGAAATTCTGGAGGTAGCCCAACTTCTTGGATTAAGCTCTTCAGATGACATATGTACCGTTCAGGAAGCTATAGCTAGAGAAGCTGCAGTAGCTGGTGATTTGCAATTGGCATTTGATCTGTGCCTTACATTGGCAAGAAAGGGACATGGTCTCATTTGGGATTTATGTGCTGCAATTGCTAGGGGACCTGCACTTGAAAATATGGATTTAAGCTCTCGTAAACAGTTATTAGGTTTTGCATTAAGTCATTGTGATGAGGAATCTATTGGTGAGCTGCTTCATGCATGGAAAGATCTAGACATGCAAGGCCAGTGTGAGAATTTGTTGATGTTAACTGGGATGAATTCTCCTACATTTACGACTCAAGGTTTAACAGCATCTCCCTTCCATCATAAGCAGGATATGGTTGACGTCAGTGATTACTCCGATCAGTTTAAAGGGATGAGCCATGATGATAATGAAGTTCATTTCAATGCCATCAAGAACATACTTTCTTCTGTTGCTAAGAGTTTCCCTGGTGAGGATGGAACTGATTTAGGATTGCCATGGAGAGAAAGCACAAAGATATTATCTTTTGCTTCTTGCCAACTTCCATGGTTGCTTGAATTGAGTACGAAAGCCGAAAACCTTAAAAGATTGATACCAAATTTTATTCCTGGAAAGGAATATGTGAGCTTACAAACACGAGCTATGATGACTATTCTGTCCTGGTTAGCAAGAAATGGTTTTGCACCCCATGACAATGTAATTGCCTCTATGGCAAGGTCAATCATGGAACATCCTGTTACAGAACAGGAAGATGTCATGGGTTGCTGTTTCTTGTTAAATCTTGTGGATGCCTTTAGTGGAGTAGAAGTAATAGAAGAGCAACTGAGGATAAGAGAAAACTATCAAGAGATTTGTAATATCATGAATGTCGGGCTGACATACAGTTTACTGCATAACTTTGGAGTTGAGTGCAAGGGTCCAACTGAGAGGAGGGAACTTCTGATAAGGACATTTCAAGAGAAACATACACTACTCAGTTCTGGTAATTGGCTTTAATGCTGAAGTTTTTGAAATTTGTACTCCGAATTATTTGGGTACAATGATGCTGCATGTTTAATGACAATGACTGTGAGGTCTTTGCCTCTCAACTACAGTGATATAATTCTTGTCTTATCATTTGAAATGCAGATGAAATGGAAAAGTTTAACAAAGTGCAATCCACATTCTGGAGGGAATGGAAGCTGAAATTAGAAGAGAAAAAGCGGGCTACTGAACATTCTAGAACATTAGAGCAAATCATTCATGGTGTTGATGCTTCACGCTTTCTGTCTGGTGATGTAAATTACATTGAGAGTTCTATTTTCACACTGATTGAATCAGTGAAGACTGAAAAGAACTTTATAATAAAGGATGTTTTGAAATTGGTGGGCACTTATAATCTAAATCGCAATGAGGTACATATCTATAACCTATTAAGGATGTTTTGTCTTTATGACTAAACATAACTGTTAGTTTATGAATGGATTTTCTGTTCGTCACTAAGCTTTAATTTTATGGTTAGTAATGTCAACATTACCAAATTTATCAGGGTCTTTTCTTTTAATGAGAACTTGAGATGAATTTTGGGTTCCTAAGGTTTTTGGTAAATTTATATATATATGTATATTCTTTTGCTTATCAATGCATTTGTGTTAGAACTCAATTTTTCATATATTATTTTGTTGAATTTCATTTACCTGTGCACACCAAAACAAATTTAATTGACATACTTCGATCTAATTATGCTTGCCTTCATCCCTTTTCTACGTACTATTTGACCATGATCTAAAGATGTTATCGAACCTATTTTAGATTAAAATAAACACCACAATAACATCCCTGCATGAATATATTTATTCTGTGTTCATCTTGTTCAAATTTAACCCAACCTTAGTTCAAAAAGAGCAGTTTATGTTGATCACCTTTCAAAACATTCCCTATTAACATTTCATGTTTCCATATATCTCAGCAAGATTATTTGCCAGTGCAAGAGAATTTAGTAACCTGTTGAAATTTACTATTTAGTTATCAGCAGTATTTTATCCTTGGATTTGCAAAACGGAAATCACTTGCGCTTGTGACTTGATAGATAATGAAGTTTTACTTTGTTCAACAGGTGCTACTGAAGTACCTAACCTCTATCCTTGTGTCTGAGGTTTGGTCTAATGATGATGTAACTGCTGAAATATCTGGAGTAAAAGGAGAATTAATTAATTGTGCTTCCAAAACTATAAAAACTATTTCTTTGGTTGTATACCCTGCAATTGATGGGTGCAACAAGGAGCGGCTTGCTTACATATATAGCCTCCTCTCAGACTGCTACTTGCAGTTGGAGGAAAACAAAGAACCAATGCCAGTAATGCACCCAGGTTCTTCAAATCCGTCTGCTTTAGAAATGTCTCACTTGTGCAAGGTGTTCACACGAGAATGTCAGAGAGTTTCTTTTATTAAGGACCTAAACTTTAAGAATATTGCTGGATTAGACAGTCTGAATTTACAACATTTCTGTGATGAAGTCTACAGATGCGTTGATGAAGTTAACTTAGAAGCCTTGGCAAAAATGGTACAGACACTTGTTGGTATTCATGGAGATTTGACGCATGATGATCTCATGTCATGGCAGGATGTTTACGAGCATTATATTCTAAATTTGATGATGAATTTAGAAAAGAGAGTTATAACTGAGTTTTGTGTTGCGAGTCCTGAATACTTTCAGCAGTTTACCTGTCAACTTGCACAAACGTATTCTGTTAGCAGAATGTACATACGACTTTTGATGCCTGCAGATGCTTTGGGCATTATGAAGCGGTACTTCACTCTAATTATACATCTGCATGGATGTTATGGCACTGTACCTGATAATTCTTTGTGGCAGGACTGCCTTATCGCCCTTTTGAACTTTTGGTCTAGATTAACTGATGAAATGCAGGAAGCTGCATTTCTTCAGAATTTGAAAGAAACTCTCGTATTTGATGCAGTGTGCTTGTCAGTTTGTTTGAAGATTTTTACCAGGTTAGTGGTAGAGGACAGTGTTTCACCAAGTCAGTGCTGGAGCACCATTGTTACCTATGTCATGTTTGGTTTGACTGGTGATTTTGCTGCCGAGATGCTTAATTTTTGCAGAGCCATGGTGTTTTCTGGTTGTGGGTTTGGAGCAATTTCTGAAGTTTTCTACAAAGCAATGTCACAATATAATCTCATTTCAACTCCTAATACTGGATCCCAAGACCTTCCCTATATTTATGCAAGCATACTTGATACTATTCTGAAAGATTTGGTGCACGGTTCCCTTGAGCCTCAGCATTTATACGGTCTGTTGTCGTCTCTAAGTAAATTAGAAGGTCAAATGGAGGATCTGCAGAGAGTCAGGCAGGTGGTGTGGGAGAAAATGGTCCAATTTTCTGATGATCTGCAGATACCTAGTCATGTCCGAGTTTATGGTCTAGAGCTGATGCAATTTATCACAGGTACAGGTATAAAGTGTGTCTCTACAGAGTTGCAATCTTGTGTCACTCCGTGGGAAGGATGGGGTGAGTATCTGTCTGCAAGTAAAAGGAGTGACACCAATGCCAGTCTTGGTTTGCCAGATAACATAGGTGGTTCTAACAAGCTTACAAGCACTTTAGTTGCTCTGAAATCATCTCAGCTTGCTGCAGCCATTGCCCCTAGCATCGAAATTACACATGCTGATCTCGTCAATGTTGAGAAAGCAACCTTGTGCTTCTTCAAGTTGTGTGAAGCTTCAAGCACTGTTCACCATTGTGACACATTGCTGGCTATTTTGGAAGAATGGGAAGGGTTTTTTGTAGTTGGAAGAAACGTGGTAGAATCTACTGAAGCATCTGAAGCTGGAAACAGCTGGAATGATGATGATTGGGATGAAGGGTGGGAAAGTTTTCAGGAAGTAGAATCTTTTGAAAAAGAAAAGACAGACAAGTCACTGTGTGTTCATCCTTTACATCTGTGTTGGGTGGAGATTTTCAAAAAACTGTCTACGTTGTCCCAGTTTGACGAGATCTTGAGACTGATTGACCAGTCATTGTCAAAATCCAACGGACTCTTTCTTGGTGAAGAGGATACCCAGACTTTAACTGGCATTATCCTTTACAAGAATTGTTTCGTGGCTTTGAAATTGGCTCTTCTTCTGCCATACGAAGCAGTTCAGTTACAGTGTCTAACTGTCGTAGAAGAGAAACTGAAAGAAGGCATCTCAGTTGCACAGGGTGGGGACCATCATTTCCTGACTGTTGTTTTATATTCTCGGATAATATCAACCATAATCAGCAATCCACTATACGGTACTACTTTCTCTTATCTTTGCTATTTGGTTGGTAATTTGTGCTGCCACTATCAGGAAAACCTGTTATCACGGAGTGGAAGGAATGAAAGTGTTAATACTGAGACAGACTTTCTGGTCTTCGGTAGAATTCTGTTCCCTTGCTTCGTTTCAGAACTTGTGAAGGCCAATCAACAGATCCTAGCTGGATTTATTGTCACAAAATTCATGAATACGAATCCATCTCTTAGTCTCATTAATGTCACAGAAGCTACTCTCCGTAGATTCTTAGGAAGACAGCTTCATGTCTTGAACCACGACGAGTTTTCTACTGAGATACCTGGTTCATGTACAGTATTAAAAAATGTGATCTGCGGCTTAAAAGTCAAATTGGAAAACTTGATTCGGTCTGCATTGGAATTGCTGTAGATCAATGTTAGATGAGTCGTGATAGGGATATGCTTTAGAAAGCTTCCGCTTGAGGTTGGCAGTCCGTATAAATCTTCTTGCAGACAAGGCCTTGTTACTGGCTACTATGTTTACGGGTTACCAATGATCAGCATGTAAACAAGATGTACATTTAGTTAATCCTGTTTTCGGAGTTTTGACTGACGAAATAACTTGTCGAGTTAAAAGTGACAATTATGAATTGAATCCAGATCGTATGCTACGCTCGGTTTGGAATTGTTAGGAAATATATATAATATGTAAGGGAGAGTATAATCTCCCTCTTTATTGTTTAATTTTCTCTTTATTCTTAAGATCTTTTCCTTATATAATTACTTATATATAAAATATAAATGCTACAAGGGTCTTGAGTTACAAGCCCCTAGTTAAATATTCTTTAACATAGTGTCAGAGTCTAGTTTCTAAACCCCAAAATCATCTATACCGGTAAAAACATAATACCTTCTAATTTATCCAAAACACTTCTGTCCACTTATCATAACCAAAAACCAAATCACATAAGCAACTAGGAGGTGTCAGCGACCATCAAAGAATTGATAGTGTTGTCGAAAAAGCACCCGTATGTTGACTCATGGGCTTCCGTGCCATTATTCGACGACTATAGTTTGATGAGTTCGTTTGCCTCTTTGACTTAAATGAAGTTCTGGTATTGCTTTGTGTCAAAACTAACCAGAACATGGGTATTTTGATAATTAGAACATTTTCAGCAGTGTTATATATCCAACGTATGGGGGACACGTCAGATTCTAGTAGCAAATCAATGAAAGGTATTCTAACAATGGTTCCTCAACTTTGCGAATCACCAAGCAATGTTTGAATGGTAATAGCTATTCTTTTTTGTCTAAGAATGTAGAATTGTTCTTTAGATGTAAGAGAAAGTTGTCCTATTTTACATTTGATCCTCTAATTGATCAGAAAATACTAAAAAATTGACAAGGTAATGATGCACAATCACTACATATTCTTTTCGATTATATGAAACTGGAAATCTTAGTCCTATTCTCTCATGTTAGCACTTATAAGAAAGCATTGGGATTATGCTAAGCTTCTTTATTGTATGATATTTTTGTTAAGTTACTTCAGCCCAAACATGCGGGAAGTTTGATTGAATACTTTGGAAAAGTGAAACATGCATTTGAGGAGTTGAATTCTCTTCTACCGATCACATATAATATTAAAGAAATGTAGGTTCAAAGACAACACTTGGTGACTATGACATTTTTGGCTAGATTCAAACTTGAGTTTGAGCCTGTGCGAGCACAAATCTTGGAAGGAGTAAACTTTCCATCTTTAGTTGAAGTATATTCTAGACTCTTTTGCTTTATGACTACGACGAATCCACCAGAGAATAACTCTGATAGGTTAGCACTTGCAACACAATATGATTCATAAGTCAAAGGAAGCCATAAGGGAAATCGAGGAGGACACAGTGGTCGTGGTGGTCGAGGAGGACATGATAGAGGCTCACAACTCCATTGCACACATTGTGATACATGATAAAAAGTCTTGTTGGGATAAATATCCCCATTTGTTAGTTGCTTATATTGCATCTCTTGAAGAACATTCTTCTACTACAGCTTCACAATCATCTGTTACTTCATCTCAGGATGAGTATACTAAATTTTGGTAGTATCACTTAGCTCAGCAGACATCGTCTTCTTTATGGCATCTGTGGCTTATTAAGGTAACCCAACCACTATCCCTAGAAAATATTCATGGGTAATAGATTTTGATGTCACTGATCATATTTTAGGTAAAGTAACCAATGCTAACCATATCGTTCCTTTACTTGCCTCTCATAATGATAAACTTACTATTGTTGATGGATTTATTGCCACCATTAAAGGTGCCAGACTTTCTCATCCTTGTTCTTCTCTCACATTAGCCTTTACATTATTTATACTGAACTTTTCTTTCAATCTTATATCTGAGAGAAAATGGACTAAACAACTAAATTGTTCTATATGTTTATACCCTGATAGTCATTATCTAGGATTTGAAGATCAGGATGACGATTGCAGAAGGGCATGAATCGAATGGAATATACTATTTTGATAAGTTCTAATCATCCATCACATGCCTAGTGTCAGTCTATCTATAATCGATTAAGTCATCCATCATTGTAAAATCTCAAGAAAGTAGTGTCGGGGTTAGATTATGTTTCTAGTTTCAATTTTGAGTCGTGTTAGTTAGGAAAACATCATCGTACTTCTTTTTTCCTTGAGTCAATAAAAGAGTTGAAAAATCCTTTATGTTAATCCATACAAATATTTAGGTCCAAGTTGTGTCAAGTTCAAGTTGGGATTTTAGTATTTTATAATTTTTGTGGATGATTTCTCTCGAATAACTTAAGTTATATCTAATGTGAGATCATTCAGAACTATTCTTTGTTTTTTGTTCTTTCTACACTGAAATTCAAACTCAGTTTAATAGCCCAATCAATATTATTCATAGTGATAATACTAAAGAACATTTCTCTAGCTCAATCTCCAGCTACTTGAAACAAGTTATTTAAAATTAATCTTCCTGTCCACACACTCCTTAACAAAATGGGGTGGTTGAGCGAAAAATTCAACATATTGTTGAAACAGCTTGTACCCTATTAATCCACATGAATGTACCCAAAAGTTTATAGGGAGATGCTATATTTATTGTATGTTTTCTTATCAATGGAATGCCATCTTTTGTGTTAACAAGTCAAACTCCATTCTCAATTCTCTTTCCCTATCAAGACGCTTTTTCCATTACTCCTCGAGTATTCAAATGTGATTATTTTGCTCATCAGCTTTAGCCTAACACGGATAAATTAGATCTAAAAGCTACAAAGTGCATTTTTCTCGAGTACTCTTATTTATAAAAAGGGCATAAATGTTTCAGATCCTCATTGTATCATTTTTTTATGTCTGCTGTTGTTGCATTCTTTGAAGACACATCATACTTTTCTATTGCCCAGTCTATCTCTACTAACACTAATGAGTGTCTACCAATTCCTTTTATTCCTTCCTAAACAACTCCTAATTATGTTGCTTCTGATACTAATTCTACTTTTTTGGAATGTCTATCTCATGCTGATTTGCAAGTTTATACTCGACACACTCATTATGAAGTACGACTAGATGATTCACACTCGTCACCATTGTCTTCTCAATCTTCAACTCCATCATATATTGATCTTGATTGGCCTATTGCTCTCCGTAAAGGAGGAAGGTCTTGTACATCTCACCTTATGTCAAATTTTGTTTCTTATAACCCATTATCATCATCATATGTTGCTTTTGTATTCACTTTATCTTTTGTACCTGTACCTAAATCTATTTTAGAAGCTTTGGATCATCCTGGATGAAAACATGCCATGGAAAAAGAGATGTTGACTTTGCAAGCTAATAATACATAGGACTTAGTTCCTCTTCCACATGGTAGGACAATTGTGGGTTGTCGTTAGGTGTTCAATTTTAAGGTCAATTCTGATGACACGATTAATTGTTTAAAAGCTTGTTTGGTAACAAAGTTATACACAGACGTATGGTATGGTTTATACTGAGACCTTTTCTCCTCTAGCCAAATTGACATTTGTTCATGTTTTCATTGCATTAGCAACCACACATGATTGCCTCTTTGTCAACTTAATGTAAAAAATGCTTTTTCTTCATGGTGATCTTCATGGGACTATTTTTATAGAGCAACCACCAGGGTTTGTTGCTCAGGGGGAGACTAATATAGTGTATCACCTTAACAAATCTTTGTATGGTCTAAAAGAGTCATTGAGAGCTTGGTTTGGGCGCTTTAGTACAATGGTTATAGAGTTTCGTTTGCATCGATATGGTGTGGATCACTCTGTGTTTTATCGTCACTATGAGGCTGGTAAAATTCCTTTGATCATTTATTTTGATGATATTGTTATTATTGGAGATGATAAAGTAGGAATCCAGTATTTAAAGTCATTCTTACAGACTAAATTTCAAAAAAATGATCTCAGATTACTAAAATATTTTCTAGGTATCGAGATAGCAAGGTCAAAGATGAAGATTTGTCCACCTCAAAGAAAGTATGTCCTTGATCTTTTAAAAGAAACAGGTCTGTTGGGAACAAAGCTAGATAGCCCTATGGAACCAATTGTAAAACTTCATGCTGATAAAGGAGAGTAGTTTAAAGATCTAGGTAAGTATCAAAAAATTTATTGGTAAACTGAATTATTTGGTTGTTACTCATCTAAATATTTCGTTTGCTACAAGTGTAGTGAGTTAATTTACGGGATCTCCCCGAACTGGTCATTGGGATGCAATTATTAGAATTTTGAGATACTTGAAAGGCTCTCTAAGGCAAGGTCTTCTTTACCATAATCATGGACATATTCAGATGCAGATTGGGTAGGCTCTTATGATGGATGGTCTACTTCAGGGCACATATGGTGTCATGGAAAAGTAAAAAGCTGTTAGTTGTTGCACATTCTAATGCTGAGTCTAAGAATAGGGCTATGATGTATACTACATGTGAGTTGATTTGGTTAAAGCATCTTTTTGAGGAACTTGGTTTCTAGCACTTCAATCCAATGAAATTGATGTGTGATAATCAAGTAGCCATTCATATTGCCTCGAATCCAGTCTTTCATGAGAGAATCAAACATATTGAAGTGGATTGTTACCAATGTCGGCCCTAGGCAGGGGTAGTCAGGGCACCTGCCCAAGGCCCCACCCCACTAGGGGCCCACTTTCACTTCTAGTAACATTCCCACATTGAGTTAAGATAATTCCTAAATTACTATATAATATTTTTAGCTTCGAAGACTAATGTTAACTTTCAATCAACATCTAATCTAAGATATTCCAACTCAAAATTTGTAGCAAATAATTTTCACGATTCTAACTTATGAGTTTTGAGTGATAATTTAGAGGTAAAGTTTTTAAAATTTTCATGTATTTTTAGCTTACTAAATATTTAAATATATTATACTTAATTTATAATTTTTCATTCACGTGGATACTATATTAGCATTTTAAAATCAGAACATTAACGTTAAATGATATTTTGTTTATTTGTAATTCTCCTTTTTTGATTTTTAGATTACTTATTATTTATAAAAATATAATTAAACATTAATAAATAATTTAATTTTTGTAATTGTAATTTTCATTATACATATGACTGTAGCAGTAGTTGAGAAAAGTTTTTCAAAGTTAAAATTATTGAAAACCTACTTGAGGTTATCAATGTCGCAACAAAGGTTGAATGATTTAGCTATTTTATGTATTGAGAAAGATATCTTGGATAATATTGATCTTGATAATATTATTAATGATTTTGAGAAATTTTTTCATAAATCATGATCATTTGTGTTTTTTTATTGCAATTCTCTTTAGTGTTTTACAATCTAATATTGTTGTTCGATTGTTGCTATTGCTATTTTGTTGTTACTGTTATTAGTTTTAGTGATTTTATTATTACTAGCACTTCTAAGATATTGTTAACTAATGTTATGATCATTTAATATTTTGTTAAGTATGTGAACTTATAAATTGAGTCACTTATGTATGAATATTAAATTTTAATAAAAAATGCTTTTAAAATTTACATGTTTGTATATTTCCAATTTATTGGGACCTTTTTTTAACTTCGCCTAGGGCCCATAAAACGTTAGCAACGGCCATAATTGTCACTTTGTTTATGAAAAGCTTAAAAAAGAATTGATTGAGACACCATATATCAAGTTCAAAGATCAACTGGCTGACTTACTCACCAAAGCATTAGGGGTCCTTAGTTGAAACGTATATGTAACAAACAAGGTCGTTTCTAATGTTTTATAGGCCCTGGGCAAAGTGAAAAAAATGCCCCAATAAATTGACAATATACAAACATGTAAACTTTAAAAGTATATTTTTGTTTATTAAAATTAAATATTCATGCATAAGTGAGTCAATTTATAATTCCACATACTCAAAAAAATATTAAATGATCATAACATCAGTTAATAATATCTTACAAATGTCAGTAACAATAAAATCGCTAAAAATAGTAACAGTAACAACAAAGTAGTAATAACAGCAATCGAACAATAATATTAGACTGCAAAATGCTAAGAGAATTGCACTAATAAACACACAGATGATCATAATTTATGAAAAGAAATTTCTTTGTGCATTTCTAGATGCATAGTCATTAATAATATTATCAAGATAAATATTATCCAATATATCCTTTTCGATACATAAAATAGCTAAACAATTTAACTTTTCTTGTGACATTGATGACCTCAAGTGGGTTATTAATAATTTTAACTTTGAAAAACTTTCCTTAGCTGATGCTACAATTACAGGTACAGGTATAGTCAATAAAATTTGATAAGTAATTGAAACATTTAGACAATAATTTGCAGTTTTAACAAATTCTAAAATTTTAGTTAATGACATTAATTCATTTGGCAAAGTCATTTGTAACACTTTTAATTAAAAAAAAAGATAATCTAAATCCACATCCGACACATTATCATGAGAAAAAGTTATTGTAAAATTAGAACAACATTCTTTTAATTGGTTATCATTTAATGACCTCAACTTCTTTGAGTTAACTAAGAATCCAACAATATTTTCAAATGCCATTAGTTGTTCAAATCTTTTCTTTAACGAAGTAATTACCATATCCACAATAACTAGAAAGCAATTAACTCTAAAAGAATGATCAGCTGATTGTATTTCTCCATCGTGATCAATTTCATCAAATTGTCTATTTTTAATAATACAACGTCTAGTTGGAAATGTAGGTTCTACATTCATCTCATATGTAAGACTTTTGGCAATATTCATACTAGAGCCAAACCCTTCATCCCTATATTTCTCAAAACATACCATCACACCTTCTAATTGCTTTATGGTAATGTCAATGCACATAAATTTAGACTGTAACTTTTTAGTCATCATATTAATAACGAATAAAATATCTTACCAAATAACCATACCAAGTAAAAAATCAAAACTCTTAAGTACACTAACCAAACTTTCCTCTTCATTCTTTGACTTGGTATCATCACAAGATCTAGATAATTCCATCAAAGCCAATCTTATTTGAGGAGCTTGAAATCTAATAGCTTTAACACTTT
>JANSVB020000417.1:1905569-1917213 GCA_025504935.2 Erythroxylum haughtii
TTGAAGGCCATCTGTTTTTTTTTATATAAATTTTTACTCATAAAGACACTAATTTATGGTTGTGTGAGAGAAGTAGCAGACGTATTGTTTGACTTCCAAATTTAAGTATTTATCCTTAACTTCTAACGTTAACTTTTTCTACGTTCATGTATTTATAAATATTTTAAAAACATTTGGGTGTATCTTTTATCTTCTATTTTTTTTTATTTCTATAGTACGTAAATTTAAAATACTTCAATTCAAGAATTAACAGGAAAAGATTTTCATAATTATGACTTTTGAGTAATAATTTGAAAGTAAGCTTTTTGATTTTTTATGTATTTAATTTTTTAAAAGATTCTATGTATTTTTTAACTTAATAAATATTTAAATATATTATAATTAATTTGTCTCTTCTGACAACATGTGCTCATAAATACAATGTCTGACAATATTTATGTAACATCATATTCCTACTCTCAAGTTGTTTATTTTTCCAATCTCTGTATATAAAATTGTAAATAGACACATAAACACGCACACATACAATGTCTAACAATATTTATGTAACATGATATTCCTACTCTCAAGTTGTTTATTTTTCTAATCTCTGTATATAAATAGACACGTGAACCCGCACACATACAAAAATATATTAAAGCTGAAACGTTAATAGAGCTCCGTTCTTTTGCTGTGTAATGTAAGACTTGTTTCTAATTAGTTTTTTCTATAGTGTTTTCATTACTCTTTACCTAGCCGAATTCTAATAATTTCAAGGTTAGATAAATGGTAAGATTAAATGAATTTGTGGAAAGAATTAACATCTTAATTTTCACGCAATATTTTCTAAAATACTTGGTTTTGTATTCTAGCCTATTGTACGTCCTCTCAATTTAATTTTACCATTATAAGAAGTTTGTACTTTCAAAATTCCAATCTTACTGTTATTTCCTACATCTCATAAATTTGCTATGTATCTAACTAAGAATTTAACTTTATTTTAGTTGGGTATATATCTATTTAATTATTTTGATATAACTAAAAGTATTTGTTTTTGGTAAGGTACTTGTAAAAATTGTCCAAGAATCCAACCTTAATTTGGTAAGGTACATTTTTTTTCTAAAAGATTTTTTAGAATTTGTAAGAGATGTATGATTTGGTACGAAAGTATGGGTGCATGTATAGTTCACTTTAATTCAATTCTATTTCATACATCATAGGCATTAGATCACTTTTTTTCTTCTTCTTTTTGTTACCTTATTCATAATTCCAATGTTCTTTTGGAATCATGAATGCCCACAAAATATTTGCATTTAGCTCTTGCATTACACTAAAAGACTCAAGTTGTAGATTATAACTTAAACTAAATTTTGAATTATAGTTTAATGATGCGTAATATTTATTTTAACATAATGTTTACTTGTTAAAATTTTCTATTTATATAATAAATTATGATAATAATATTGATTATAAGATTAACGTTAGACTAATTTTATAATAAATTAAAAATTCAAATATTTTATTAATACTATTATTAATTCAAACTAGTATTGTTCAATTATTTTAAATATAATTTACTCTATTTTCTTCTAAGTATGTTAATTTCTTGTATTTTTAGAAATTAGTATCCCTCTGTCATAAAAGTCTGCTATTTGTTTTTTCATTTTTAATATAGGATACTAAATTTTACTCTTAATTTTTTTCTTCCATCCCATATAGAATACCATTGATCTATCTTTATGATATATTGTTGAGTTATTTGTATTATGTTGTGTTTGCATACTTTTTCCAGTTCCTTATATGTTTTTTAATTTGCTCCTTTTCTAGTCCAATTGTGTTATAATTGATTTATATTATGTTGTATAAAAAGCATTTTTTTGGTAGTGAAAAGGGAAAAAAGAACAAATAGAATAGTTAATAAAATCTCAAAAAGGAGCAATTAATAAAGTTATTAAAAGAGTAAGCTCCTCTAATGGGAATCTTGAGGAATTAAATGAAGGTAATTTTGAACAACATAAACAAAAACAAAACTTAAGTGATAAGATTCATATTTATGAAGACATTAGTAATTTGAGTAAGCACGATCATGTACCAAATGCATCCATTTAAATAAATTTATGGGCAAATGAGCAACTAATCGTTATATTGGATATTTATGATTCTAGAAATTGAGATAATCTTGATAATAAAGTAAGAGACATTTTAGTTGAAAAATGACCTGTAAGATAATTAAATCTTGTGCTTCCTTTAGACAATACATCCCCCTATTTTTCATAATCTTATTATTCTAAAAAAATTAATTAATGGAGAGATTAGTGATAGAAAAATGGTTGGTTTACTCTAAACATATAGATAAAGTATATTGTTTTTATCGTAAGTTGCTCAAATCTAATAGCAAATAAAGTGCATTAGTAAATGATGGATTTAGAGATTGTAAGCATCTTAGTGAGAGACTCAAAGAAAATGGGATTAATGTTAAACATATGACTAATATGAGAACTTGAAATGAATTAAGAGTAAGATTGAGCAACAATCAAACAATTGATAAAGATTTGCAATAAGAAATTGTAAAAGAAAAAGAATGTTAGAGACAAGTTTTGATAAGAATAGTTCTTACTGTGAAATGTCCTGCTAGATATATTTTGGGTTTTTGAGGATCCAATTAGAAACTTTACCAAGATAGTAATGATAATTTTTTTGGTATTGATTGAGGTGATTGTTAAATTTGATGTAATAATGCAAGATCATGTTAGACGCATTCAAAATCATGAAATTCGTCATCATTACTTTCTAGTTATTGTGAATATGACAATTGTTTCATTAAAGGATATATTTGAATAATTAGACATTTGAAAATATTTTTGGATTCTTATTTGATTCAAAGAAGTTGAGATCATTGGATGATAATGAATTAAGATAAAATAATAGTTTGTCACCAATCAAAATCCCTCAGAAAATAAAAAATATGTTGTAGACAAATGTTACTGATAAACACTAAATAACAATTCTTTTAAAAGGAAAAGAAGCAAAGTAACACTTATATGGGTATAAGAGTTGTAGTTTTAAAGATTAAAAATGCATTATCACTCTATATATAAAGAGTTCTTAACTGTAAGACCCTTGCAATGTAACTCTCACACTCGAGAAAGAATACTACAAAAGTATTAAATAATCATCGGTAATAATAAACATACAAAAGCTAGGGTAAAAACCAACCTTTATTACTTTTTCAAAAGTATACAAAGGAATGCTCTCTTTTAATGTGTTTCCTTCCTCTTTTTCTCTCTCTTCTCTAAGAGCAAGGCTCAATAAATTATTTATAGGCACTTTTGGCTTTACAATTTAGAATCCTAATTAAACTAAACTAACTAGATCATCTCTATTCTTATTAGATTACGTCACTAACTAATTGGATGACAATATCATCTAAATAGGTCTCTATCTAATATGATTTAACTACATCATAACTAACAAGATAAGATATTACATTTAATTAGGAATGATATGTCTATATCCTTGAATCACTCTACTATCTTCAGATGATCCTCCCATATGATCTTTATTTTTTAAAACTAGTGTATATCTACTATGATCTTATCTGTTACATCATCTAAGATCTCTCCTTAATTCCTATCTATTGATGATGAATCATTCGAGCCCAAAGCCTCTCATAGCAAACTAATCTAGTCCAATGCTTACCTATATCAAGTCCATTAGTGATATTTCGTTTATTTGAGCCCATATTAAATCCTTAGAGCTCTCACATGTCTCCCTTATGCATATGATCTAGTTAACATTCAACCCAAGGTCCATCTCAATCTATCTTTTGATCTAACATCTAAATCTTACATCTCGTTAAAGATTTATGCCAATGTACACCAATACATGCTAACTCATAAAAAATGCTCGTTTTCCTTGCTTAGTCTCAAATCTTTGCCTTGCTTCATCATCCTGAGTGTCAAACATTCGTAAAGGTTGCTCATTCTCTCATGATTATGCATTTAGGAATTAAAGGTGCAATATACCACCCCTCACTAAAAGAAATCGACGCCCTCGTCGAAATTATCCGTGGGCACTTCTCCAAATGTGGTTCTCTTGAAGACTTTTTAGTCATTGACATATCTCCAATGTACCATATTCCCTCTCTGTTAGGTTTATCCTTGCTTTTGATCAAACGCTCCTTCATAAGGCTCATTGCACCTAACAAAGCATAAATATTGAGGTAAACATCTTTCGTCGAATCATCCTCTCCTTCTCCTTGATCCTCCATGATCATGGAATTCATTTGCTTTTTACCAACCTTTCTTTTTGTGTATTCACAAATAAAATGCGACATTCACAAATAAAACAAGCAATATAATTTTTTTTTGTTTCTTGAACTTATGTTGAGAAGATTCACTTACCATCTATTTACCTTTCTATAAGTCCTTTCATGCCACACCAATCTTTTTGCCCTCATTTATAGTTTGAATTGGTGGTGGCATTTGGAGATCGACCAAAGCATCCGCAACCACTATCACGCTTGAAAGATCTTTCACATTTTGCCTCTAAAGCACCATTTGTGCCCAACCTTGTAAGCCATTTATGACATCAAACAATTTTTCTTCCTCAGACATGTTTTGCACATCCAACATCAAGGATATGAAATTCCTCAGATACTCCCACACCGAATCGTCTTGTTTTAACCTCTTTAAAGCTTTCCTTGCGAGCCATCAAGTGTTATTGGGATGGGATTGGGATGGGATTGGTCTGTTAGCTACTTCTTCATCTTCTCCCAAGTGTCAATGGGAGGTCTACTCACGATAATGCCATTAGAGGATCTCGTTCTCTACCACAGCTTCACACCCTCCACCTTATACATAATCATGATTGACACCTTCTTCTAATCAGATATCTTTGTTAATGCAAAGTATTGCTCCATATCCCATAAGAAATTTATGAGTTTCTTGGAACTTCGATAGCCATAAAAAATTGGGGCTCTAGCATTTTCACCAAAGTCTTTTTAGCAAGCCCATCATCCTGCATTGTAACAACATGCCTTAGGATCATAATCTCCAATCTAGAATCCTCTTGTGTCTTCATCAAGTTCGTTATTTGATGTCGCAACTGTCGGATTTCTGCCTCCAAATTCTTGAACTGAGATGAGTAGGAAGTGACTTCTTCATCCCCTTGAGGAATCAGCCCTATGAGTGCCTTCACTCTATTGATACGCTATATCAAATTGCTACCTCCTACCATATTGATATTTTAGCTCTAATACTAACTTTTAAAAAGCTTTTTCTAGATAGCAAACTTATACCAAAGTTGCGTTTACTCCTTTATACAATAATCTCACTTAGGTCTGTTTAAGCAAGAGTTAGTCTTTCTACATAATCGTTGACTAGCAAAACCTTATTCTCGAATACCTTATGACTTTGCAGTGTTTAATTCTAACACTCGAGTAAGAGTACTACAAAACTATTAAATAGTTATAGAAGAATACTACGAAAGTATTAAATAATTATAGAAGAGTACTACGAAAGTATTAAATAATTATAGGTAACAATAAACACACAAGAGCTATAGTGAAAACTAATATTTATTACTTCCCTAAAAGTATACAAAGGAATGCTCTCTCTCATTATGTTTCCTTCCTCTCTATCTCTCTCTTCTCTAGGAGCAACCCTCAAATAAACTATTTATAAGCACCTCTAGCTTTACAGTTTATAATCCTAATTGAACTAAGCTAACTACATCACCTCTATTCTTATCATATTGTATCACACTAACTAATTGGATGATACTCCCATCCAAATAGGTCTCTATTTAATAGCATTTAGCTACATCACGAATAACAAGATAAGAGATTATATTTAATTAAGAATGATACATTAATATCTATGAAGAATTCTACTATCTTTAAATAATCCTCCTATATGATATTTATCTTTTAGAGCTGATGCATATCTACTGTGATCTTATCTATCACATCATCTAAAATCTCCCATTGATCTCTACTCATTAATGATGGGTCATTTAAGCCAAAAATCTTTCATAGCACACTGATCCAACCCAATGCTTACCCATGTCAAGTTCATTCGTCATTGTCTGTCTATTTAAACCCACATTAAGGCCTTAGAGCTCTGATATGTCTTCCTTATGCATGTAATCTAGCTAACCTTTAACTCAAGGTCCATTTCAAGTTATCTTTTAGTCTCACATCTAAATCTTGCATCTTGTCGAAGATTTTTACCAACGTGCATCAATGCATGCTAACTCTTCGACAATGTAAGTTTTCTTACCTACTCACAAGTACTTTCCTTGTTTTATCATCCTGAGTATCAAACATTGATCAAGGCTCTCTAATGCTTGCATGATTCTGTAATTAAGACTTAAGGGTCTAACAATTATCCTTTTGCACAACTGTTTAATATCCTTGATTTCATCAACTTGACTGCAAAGGCACTATATTTTCTTTGGTATTTCCCTCACATATAGACCATTATCATATGCTTTAATATCTCCACTACTTTTAAGCATATGTTAAAATCAATGATTATACTAATGATTATTTCTTTCAATTTCTCTTTGTGATTCATCTATGAATGAATTACTGGAGAAAACTTATCTTAGAAGCTTATAAAACATTTTATCCAAATGTAAAACTAAAAGCACTTTCAAAATTATAAATGTCTATACATTTAACAAATCCTTATGTAGTTTGGCTTTTTCCCATTCACACCAATCCTAATATTAATTCCCTCTATGTTTATCTTAGTTTCATCCTTATCAAACTTTTTCTTTCAACTTTGCTAACTATTCCCAAGAATACTATAAGAGATATCAATAGTTTCGAGCTCAAATATTCAAAATAAATCTTACAAATAAAAAAATTCTCAATCTTCCTAACTCTTGACATTATATCCTGATTGACTATAACATATGGGATTCATACTATGCGATATGGATGGAGCATTATAAGAACTTTGCTGAAACTCTTAAATTCTAGTTCATAGGTCCCTAATTTTAATCCTTTTGTTTTTAAGGATCATAAGACTTATAAGAGACTATTAGCCCAAAACTTTTAGGCTTATAGCTAAGATAAGTTGAGTATTCAATGAGCCAAAAATATTCATGGGCTCATCATAGACACCAATAAAAAATAAGACCAAAATTAGTATGAAAAGTAAGACAATTTTGACATTGGAAAAGATGCACACGTGTCTATTGTAAGTTATTATTATTATTATTTATTAAATGTGTATAAATTTGTGTTTAGTTTTGAGCTTGTTTATATAATGTAAATAAGGATCAAATAAAGTAGAATTCCATATAGTTTGAACTTTTTCAATTCAATTTTTATGTTTTAAAAACTAATATGTACTCCTTATGTTATTGTTTATGTATCATATAACTAATAGTATTGAAATTCTTAAGCTCTAATTATAATATTGCTTTAAAGTTATAAATAAAAATGAACAAAAATCTGACTACCATCAAGAGGTAAATAATATTATTAAAATGTAAGACTTAAAACACAATAGATTCTAATATATTTAAACCTACAAATAAATAAATTCATTTGCCAAGATGATTTAAACAATAAAATCAAAAGAATATCAATGTAAATAGTGGTGATTATAAACGGAATGGCATCACCTTAAAAATTATATTTACTTGGACTAAACCTCCCACTTTAAATAGAGTATACCCTTTGCATTTGAGTTTTAATTAAAAAAAAAGAAATCGTATGTTCTCTTTTTGAAATATTGTAAACATTCTTCTTCTTTCAAATCTTTGAAATATTATTTATAAAAATGAGTATGCTTAATTCTTGTCATTAATAGAGTAGAATTTGAACGTTATAAATCTATAATTATTTTTAATTTTAGATTTTTATGACATACTATTGATCATTTGACATGCTAATCATTAGTCGATGATATTTGTTGAAAAACTTAGACTTGTTAAGTATATTATATTTAAAAATATTTTCGTTAAAACTTATTATTTTTTTTAAGTTTTATTTTTCCGTTCCATGTAGCACGTTGGAGGACTTTAGGTACATTCCATACAGTGGTAAATATGAATGGCTGAAAAGAGGACACGAGGAAATGAACTCTATATGTAAAACAATAGGTGGATATTGGTAATTGTTAATATTAAAAAATAAATTTTTATTTAATAAAAGCTGATTAATAGTCATCGTCACGTGCTGATAATCGCAACAAATCACCAGATAATTTATAAAAGGATTTATTTCAAATTAAACAAACCCATAAAAGTATAAAACCGGTCCAACCGTTTTCTCATAAAGAATTAAATCGCTTTGTCCAATGCATTGACTATTGTCCATTCTTAGACTTTCGTGTCGGAATTTTGTCGATAATTTATAAAAGGATTTAATTTATATACTCGTAATTTAATGATCTGGTAATCATATTGTCAAAAAAAAAATATCTGGCAATCATTATAATTTATATATCATGAGATATTTACCACACATAATTAAAATATTTATATACAAATATAAAAACAAAAAATATCTTAAAATTTAAATTAAAATTAAAATAATAATTTAGTATAATCTTATAAAAATATTTTATAATATTAGAAGTATAAAAAGTTTCTACGCATTTTTTAAAATTCTAAAGATGGGCACATATTTTAAACAAAAAATCATTTTAAAATTTAATTATAATATTTTCTTTTATACCCAAGCTGGACTTGAAAAACGTGGTGATTAGGAGCATGTGAATTACTTGAGTCCACGAAACGTCCAGCTACCCTGTCAGCTGAAGGGGCTTTCCGTATGATTATTTTAACGCCTCTGGCCCACACTATTAACAGGCTCGGGGACCTTTCGGCTCCCAGCAGAATTTCAAATTCTAGCAACTTTTCAACACTCTCTTTAGCAAACTTTCAACAATATCTTTGTAGAAAAGTAGAAAACATGTGTGTCTTAAAGTCAAAACACGTTTTTGACTTATTGGCAGAAGTTGATGGCTTAAAATCTGTCACCCTATGCAACTTCAATTCTCGTAGTTTAGAATCTGGAGTTGTGCCATGCAAATTAGAGCACTTGGAGTTGTGCTTGTGCCATGCTAGCTCATGGTCGTCAGCATAAAAAATATTAAAAAAAAAGGCTTCGTCAGTGGTACCATTCAACATCCACCATAAAGCTTTAACAATGGAGGCGGTGAAACAATCCTCTGAAAGCATGACTTTTTAATTCATTCTCACTAGACACTGGGGCGATATAATATATATAACATTTCATATGTACAAGAAAACATTTCAATTATTAGCGTACGTCCTAAATATTTTATTTTTATATATTTTGTAAATTATATTTGATATTTTAATGTTAAAGATAAAGTCCTTGGCGTGATTACTATAAAGTGATTACTATATATATCATTCTTACATTTCTCCTAATTGACTAGACATTAATATATAGAAGATACATTATATTTGTTTTATATAAAAAAGGCCTTAACTATAAAGTGAGGGACAGAAAATTGAAGTTCTATCTAGCAGGTTATTGTTTTGATTGAATAAACATGTTTAAAGATGCTATAGTTCAAACAGAAGAATGCTCCTCTGTACAACTGCTGAGATGAACTAACTAGTTCGCTGTGTACAATTTCGATGTCAAACCTATGACAGAAGATAACAACTTCCTTTCAAACATGTTATCCTAACCTTCAACATCTCACTTCATCTCAACTCATTCCATCTACCCTAATTTACGATTTTGCTAAAGACATACTAAACAAGCTCCTCTAAAAATTCAAAGTAGTTCCCTCACATCTCGAGTTTGATATAAAATTTTTAACTATCAAAGCGTACTCATCCAAAAATTTGATCTCTATAGATTAGTTCAACTAATGAGCATTTATCGACTTTAACCTTTGGCACCTGATTTAATATCCTTGATTCCATCAACTTTTGTCATATGCTTTAGTGTCTCAACTACTTTCAAGCATCTGTTAAAATTAAAAAAAAAAAAAGATCTACTAATGATTATTTCTTTCAATTTCTCTTTGCAATTCAAAATTTTCTCATTCTTCCGAATGCTTGCATAATCTCCCGACGAACTATGGCACATGATGGGATCTAGAATATGCAACCAAGGTGCAGGTGAGTTGGTAAGGAGCTTTTTTGGCTTAAGTGCCTGTTTGGTTCGGCTTTTGGAAGTCCCAAAAGCACTTTTTTACACCGCAGAAGCCATTTTAAGAAAAAAATGGTTGTTTGGCTGGAAAAGTGAAAAGTGCTTTTGGAATAGAAACAGCTTTTTTAAAAGCTAGAATACAGCTTTTTGAAAAGCCAAAATTTGGAGCTTTTCAGAAAAGCCCCCAAAACAGCTTTTTCGGGAAGCTGTTTTTATCTTTTAAAATTTGCGTCAATTTTTTCGTAAAGAAAGCGGCGTCTCTTCTGTTTCTTGTCTCTTTTGTTTCTGGCCGACTCTGGTTTTGCTCCTCCTCACGTATCCTCTCCTCTTCAAGTTCAGGTTGGTTCATCTTCATTTTTTTTTCTCTTAAAATTTTCGTTAACAACGCAGACGTTCGTCTGCGTCCGTCTGCGTTGTTAACGCAGACGTTCGTCTGACCCATTTTTCGTTGCTTCCGCATTTCTTTGTAATGATAAAAAAATGGAGCCAATACATTATAAGAGAGAGAAGTTATGCTTGTGTAGAATTGATGAAGGCCACAGTAATCACGGGGATTGTATAGAAATTAAACAAAAGCTACCTGGTTTATCATAGCAATGGACACTGACCCCCTGTAGATTCAATGCTCTTGCAATCAGCTTATGAGCTAATTGAAAACCAGCCTCTCCCTGAAAGCATGAAAACTAACTTTATATACTTGAAATATGTAATGAAAAACTTTAGCCGACCTGTCATTAGCATGAACAATTGAAAATCAGGTTCTTCCTAGAGGCAAATACATCGCCATTTGATAAATTTTATAATTGAAAACAAGTTTATTATAAACCTCACAGCATCCCTGTCATTATATTTCTTTTTCATCTATGCAATTTTTATTCTGTTGGCGCATCCACAACCTAGTAGATTCCATCTATGCAATTTTTATATTTCTTTTTCATCTATGCAATTTTGATAAATTTTATAATTGGTCTGTTTGCATCTTTAGGCTACATGTATTATGTAATGTCAAATTGCAAATTGTTAGGCTACGTGCTTATATTGTGAGGCTGACCAAAAAATTTTAAAAATAAATTTGCAGAATTACTTGTGAGGCTCAAAGAAGCGGAAGAGCTTTTGTTGTTGTTGAGGTAAGTTCAATATTTTGTTTGTGTTCTGAATTTTCTAAAATTGAGCATATGTTCAATCCCACAATTGTTTCGTTTGTAGGTATGAGAATAAACTCTGACATGTTTATATTACTAAAGTTTTGTAAACGTTGAATACGGTGACAATATCATTGTTTACCTTGTATGTACAGTATCATTTGTTTCTTTTTGTTGTAAATCCTACGTCCATTTTGTACGTGTATAAACTTCCATAGTCATTGTGGTTATGCTTTTATATTTCCTTATACTTGTTAAATTCATTGTTGTATGCAGTGGGGATTTTGTTGTTAGATAGAAAATGTCAATACCAAGCCAAGATATTCAAGGTGGGGATAAATTGAAAAAAAGGATTAAAGCGGAGTGGAAT
>JANSVB020000417.1:1917650-1936060 GCA_025504935.2 Erythroxylum haughtii
AAAGGCTTCGTCAATGCTACCATTCAACATCCACCATAAAGCTTTAACAATGGAGGTGGTGCGACAATCTTGAAAAAACAATGACTTTTTAATACAATCTCACTCGATACTGGAGCGATCTAATATATATAATGAAAGTACTCATGAAATCTGGGAACATTTCTCACGCACTAATAATTTTCTATCTTGAAAAACTCATTTATATATACAAGAAAACATTTCAATTATTAGTGTATGTCCAACACAGAATTGGTTGGTTTCAATTAAAGGTACATTTTATCTTTATATATTTTGTAAATTATATATGATATTTTAATATTAAAAATAAAGTCCTTAGAATGATATCTATACAATTGAACTTATAATAAGATTATAATTATAAAATTTAATTTATATTAATGTATTATTCTTAATTATTTCTAGTTGACTAAACATCGATAAAATGTTAAAACTAACGCATTGATAAAACGATAAAACTAACACAAATTATATTTATTTCTATAAAGAAAGTAATTGATTTCATATATTAAAAGATGAGGATACTTAAACAATAGTGTATATGTGCTTATTATAGAATAAGTTCATTCATCTGACCCAATTATGAAAATACTAAATAAAATACTACTTAATGTGTCTATTAATCCCCTCATTATGATGATTGTGTAATTGATCATTAGATTTGAAATTACCAAAGTATCTTATATGAAAATTACTATATTTTGATGTTGTTTATGATTTATTCTATTTAGTACTTGGATGTATTGTGAACTACATGGAAATAATTGAGTAAATTAATAAAAGTTTTGTCATTCTAAAGTAATTAGAAAAAGTGCTTCACTATCTTTATTTAATAATGATTTAAGGAATTCTCTAATTAAAGTGAATTAATATTTGAAAAATACTTTCAAATATCAATTATTAATTAGCAAGATTAAACACAATTATATTTAAAAAAGTAGATACTAAATCCATACAATATATCCAATTGGAATATTAGATGATGAAGTGATAAGATTATGTATTGTAACTATACATAGTTATGTCAAATCAAACTATTTTGATATACCTAATTTTTGAATGGCATAATATGTTGTTCGACATTAATCTTGATCTATAATTAAAAATTATTTAATTGGAGAATTAAAGATAAATTAAAAATTGTAAATATGAATTATAATTATAATTTATAATTATTACCAATATATTAGAAACTTAATGCGTCACATATAAAAAAGAAATTAAAAAATTAATTTAAATTAAGCTAGACTTAATTTAAAGTTTAACAAACTTTAGAGATCAAATTTGAGATATTTAATTTTATTAAAACTAAATTATATTTAGAGTTAGATTTTTATTATTGTTAGGAAGTTTAATTTTAATAAGAAAGAAACTTTTCTTTCTCTATAAATAGGATGAAGGCATATAAGAGCTGGCACTCCTGTCTTCTCTCAAATGTTAAATTCTTTTCTTTTGCTATATGGATACAATTAGAGTTTGGTTATGTGAATAACTTGTAGTTGGCAATTCAAGAAGAAAAGTTATTCAAGTATCTAAATTAGGTATATTTCAACCATTTTATTTATGGTTTATATTTTTAAATTATTCAATTAAAGAGATATGACTGAAAAATACAATCATTATTATTATGTTTGTAATTAGATCACAATTAGTTTCCTAATAGTTATATCAGAGGCCTTAATTGTTTAACTTGATTAAACTTGCTTGATTCTTATTAATTTGATAAAATTAAGGCTAAAATTTATTGATGCAAAAGTTGTATATATTTATTATTGTCCCATATGCTTTACCTTATTTATGATTTGCCTAATATTGAATGGGGCATAATCAATTTTGGGAATTGTTTTTTTTAATCGAAACTTAATGATGCCTCCCTTTTTAAAAAAAAAAAATTCTTGAAATTTGTTTAGAAGTTTCTGAAAATTACGTATGTACCCTAACTTGTGATAACTCTGGATTTTAATTGAAGACATACCTTAACCGTGCTTTTTTATCTTCTGGAAACTTTGTTATGCATCCTATTTTTATTTTCTAGAAAAACATATATGTCTCCCTTTAAAGCTTCCTTTACTCTATACAATTTTAAAAAATAAATAATTGCATGTTCCTCTAAATTGAGCTTTTAGAAAAACTTGAATATGAAAATCTTGTTTTATCTTTAAAAATATGATGAAGAATGTTTCTGGTTGAATTTTGTGATTCTATCACATGTATGATTCTGGAATGCGTCTAGTGGAGAATGAGATTTGATTTTAAATTAGGACTAAGCATCAGAGATGCTTTATGCATCCTTGTTACCATTAACAACACTAGTGTCACACCAGCAACATCATTTACTGCTAGTGAAGTCTTATTGTCGTTAGTGGCGACTGTCACCACTAGTAAGAGCCTTAGGATCGATGAAGGAGACATATGAAACACGAACAATAAAGTAGCAAGAAGTTGCAACAATAAACATCAAAAGAGTGAAGACTGAAGGAGGAGAAGACGACGACACTAAGAAGAGGGAGGTAGCGGAGAAAATTAGAAACCCTAGTTTACAAAAAATGATAACGTCTAATTTATTTCTTCTATAGCTTAGACTAGGATAATAACTTACCTTTAATAGTTTCAATTAAATCAATTATAAAATTTCATTTTAGATATGAAATTGTATGAATTTGAAAAGGTCAAAGTTGATGATTTTGGGATGTGATGCTTAGTTGAAGCACATATTATCCAATTAGTTTAAAACTAAATTGGATAATAGAAATTTATGATGTATCCAAAAGGGTTGGATATGATTTTTTAAACCCCCGTGAACAAAATGGTTGTTTAGTGAATACTTATAGGAGAATAGTTCTTAAGATAAATAGTGGAAGTAAAATGGAGTTTGAAAAGTTTAAACCTTATAACACTACATCTAATTAGAATTAGTGCCTTTGTTGATATATTTGATGTATCGTCAAAGCGTTACATGAAGTTGAAAGATGCAATTTTATTATAATATTAAATTCAAAGTACTTGTTTCAGAGATGATTATGGATTTTTCAAGTCCTTAAGAAGATTGGTAAGAGTATAGTTGCAATCTTTAATTGGAATATCTAAAGACATAATGCTTATAAAGAGCAAAAATTTATATTTTCAAAATTTGAAGATATGATAGTCTAAACAAAAAAAAAAACTCTTATTGGATATGAAAAGGTAACAACTTAGTTTTGGGTATAAATCCATATACATACATAAATAAGTTGTTTACCTATTCTAATATAAGTACATAGAAAATGTACAAAAACTGTTTAGTATTTGAGATGTTAGATACTTCTAAAGTATTAAAAAGATCTATTATTTTTTATGTGTGAGTTTATATTTTAGTTCAAGGCTATATGAATATTAAACTTTAGGAGTAAATCCTAGTTAAGTTATATTTTACTTAAAATGATATCATTTTGAGATTGGAAAGTTTCCAGTGTAGCATTTCTTGCAAATTGAACCATAATACATCTTTCATTTAGTAAAAATGGTTATTTGGATCAATGAGTTCTTTAATATACTTGAGATTATAATGAAAATGAAAAAAAATTCTACAATGTTGTTTATAAAGAACATTTACTTAAACCTAGCGAATTTCATCTTAATTATCACTATAATTGCAGTGGGGCTAACAATCACTGCAAATAAGGACTAGGGATTTGCTTTAAATAAATAAATTCAATAGTTAAATAATTAATTACAGAGAATAGAAAAGAGAGAATGCTAACTGATTTACAATAGTTTCACAAACAACCCTTTTTGTACATCTTGGCCCAAGACTTTTCTTACAATTCCACTATAATTCTTCTTTTAAGATAAAGAATAACTTTTGTGCAATCTTTCTCAATAAAGAGGAATACTTCTTACAATTTTCTTCCAAATTGAAGAAGAACCTTAATCCCACTTTGAACACTTTTAAGTACAATTTCCAACATACCAACAAAGGATTACAACTCAAAGTTATCTCACTTATTCACTCAATAGCTTAGAAGAAGCTCACTCATATAAATATGAGATAATGATGCTCAAACAATTGAAAAACGCTTAGAAAATATTTATAAAAGACACCTAAATGCTTCTTGATGCTAAAAACAATGAGAAAATTATAGTGAATTGGGTGTTTACAAAATTCAACAACTTCTCTAACCAATATATTTAATTAATAACAATCACTATAAATAAAGATTAGGGAATTGCTTTAAATAAATAAATTCAATAGTTGAATAATTAATTAAAGAGAATAGAAAAGAGAGAATGCTAACTGATTTACAATAGTTTGATAAACAACCCTTTTGTACATCTAGCCCTAAGACTTTTCTTAGAATTCCACTATAATTCTTCTTTTAAGATGAAGAATAACTTTTGTACACTCTTTCTCAATAAAGAGGAATCCCTCTTACAATTTTCTTCCAAATTGAAGAAGAACCTTAATTCCACTTTGAACACTTTTAAGTACAATTTCTAACATAGCAACAAAGAATTACAACTCAAAGTTATCTCACTTATTCACTCAATAACTTAGAAGAAGCTCACTCATATAAATATGAGATAATGATGCTCAGACAATTAAAAAATGCTTAGAAAATATTTATAAAAGACACCTAAATGCTTCTAGATGCTAAAAACAATGAGAAAATACTTAAGTATAGTGTGTTGGGACCCTTCCTAGCCATTAGAGACAAGAACTAGCCATTAAAATAGTAATATCTAGTGCAAGGTTGATCAGTGTAATATAATCGTCAATCAATATAGCATATTTGTTGACTAGTATGTATTAACATCACGAGATTTCTAGCCATTGGAATGTTGGTTGACCAATATGACATAATGTTCAACCAATAAATTAACTAATGTTATGACTAACTTTTGATACTTCAAATTTAACAATTTCAACCTATATTGGTCGACTAATAAGCTATACAGATCAATCAATCACCCCAAAAACAATTAACACTTTCAAATGCTCAAACCTAATTTAGTTAATACAAATAGGAATTAAACACTTCATAAAATGTTCCTCAAAGTTTGTTTTAAAGATCAAAAGGCTTTTATATAGAAACCAAATGGGTCAATGCCTCTTAGTGAATGAAAAGACTCATACAATGAAGTTAATTAAATTATTTATGCATAGTGACCCTTTTGGAGCATCAAATTAACAAAGTGAGATTAAAATTAATATTACATACAGAAGAATAACCTTGATAAGCCTTAATCTCATTTTATTCTAGGTTTGATCTTAATTTCAATGGTTGTAAACTTTTACTTCTCTTTATCATCTTCATAAGCTATCTTCTTGAGTTTATAACTTTATTTTGTTTTTATATTGCTTTTCATAAAAAAAACAAATTTATTAGAAATAATTATATTTTTTAATCTTCAAAACACCGATTAGAACCTCCCTTGTTTCAACAATCTTTACTTTTTGATGGTGACAAAACATTTGTGATACTAGAGAACAATGACAAATTAAGTACTCAAACAACTATGAAAATAATGAATAGCTCCCCCTGAATTCTTGCAAAAAATTTAATTCAATATCAAGAACATAATTAAATATCGAGAACAAAAGAGATATTTAATATCAAGGAAATATCTATAAATGTAATAATCATAAACTTATTCAAGCATGTCATATAAGGAGTATGAAATACAAAAGGATAAAACAACCTCCCCTAGATTTCATCACTCTCCCTAAATTTTATCACTTCCCCAAAATCTAATATCACCAAACTTTCTCCCCCATTTTGGAATCATATCATAAAATTCAATTAACAAAAAATGCGTAATATAAAGTGTCACAGATCAAACTAACTGCTATTGAATATTTAAAGAGATAAAATGAAAGTTTGATTTTGATATAAACATCTCTAATTGTGTTTAATTTGAAAAAAAAAATTCTAATTTTAGTATTGTGCCTTAGTTTAAATATTCAATTATCACATCAAAGGCAAGTTTTTGACAAAATTAGAGGTTACAATTGTAATAATAAATGTATAATTGCAATATCCAACAATCAATTCCATAAAAGAATGTATAATTTTGAAAACCCCAAATTTTCAAAAATAGAAAAATGAAAAAGTACCCAAAGTACCAAAATTGAACTAAATTAATGATGTATCAATATAATTGAAAGAGAAATAACCTTAAAAATTTAACTATGAAGGCATCAATTGAAAACAAAATCTCAATTAATAAATTTTTTGAAAATACCATATATGATATTCAAGAATGACAAAGTTTCAATTTAATGTAATCTAATAAGATTTTTATGTAACGGGGGATGATATTGTTTTTAAAAAAGAGTGAATTATTTAATATTTTAGATGATATACAAATAAAAAAATCATAATAAAAGCAAAGAGGAAAAGGAGAGACTAAAAACAAGAGGACTGGTTGAACACATGACTTGATTGGTTGATCAATGTTGGTGTTTTAGAAATAAGCAAAAATAAGTAGTGGAGGTATGGAGGAAAAATTGATTGGAATTAAAATACTATCTACTGGTTGACTAGTGGGTATATTGGTCAAACTATGTTGGTTATTTATCGACCTAGGGTGGCATCCAAACTCTTCGCAAACTCTCAAGAAAGAAAGGAATCTCAAAATTAAAGACATTGGTTGACTACTGAGGGATATTGATTGACTAGTGTGGTTGTTTGGGCCACTAGATAATCAACTTAACGAAGAATAAATTCAAAAAAAGGGAAAAGAATATAATTTTTGGTTACACTTGTCAACTAAACTAAGACATTAGTTGTCTAATGCGTTCTGGAAAGTTAAGAAAAAAGCTTTAAAAGTCAAATTTAAACATCAAAACACTTAAATCAAACATCCCCTATTCAAATCATCGTGTCCACTTCTAGTTTCCAAAGGGTTGCACTTTTATATGTGATCCTAAACAATCTTATTTGTTTCATCCTAGGCTCCTCATTGTAATATCAATCAAGAATTATCAAAAACCTTAACCAATACTTCAAGCATATAAAATCAATTAAAATGGAAAGGAGATCTTTATCATATAAAATTTCCATCAAATATACCTAATTTTCTTCTAATTATGAAATATTTATTATTAAAAGTTTAGAGAAATAAATGAATATAAATTCTAATTTAATGTCCTCATTTTGTACAATAATCTCTAATTCTAGGTTTAAAATTCACACTTTAAAACAATTATTAAATACCTTATTCATAGTTTAAGTTTAAACAATCATCAACAAAGGTTTATACTTAAATTGATACATAAATGTAAGTTATCTGATATTTTTAAATTATAAAATAGTAATTACCTTATGTTAAATATTACTTATAAGATATTTGACGGAGATTCTTCTTGAGTTTTCAATCTATTATAAGTATCTACTCCTTCTCATCTCTCTTACTTAGTTCGACAATTATCTCTTTTGAAGTGTCTTTGGTGGTTAAATTCTCCATATCATACAACATCTTCTAGACTTCTTTGGAGGTAAGAAGGTTATATTCATCATGATAAAATGCATAAATTTCTTAAAAATACTCAATTCAATAACTACATACCATTCACTCTTTTTTTTCCCCTTAAAACCTTACAAACCAAGGTAATCAATGTATTTTAGGAACCCAAATAAGGTTGATTCCTTGGTTGTTGGGTTCCTTCTCTTTTTAACCTACATTTTCAAAAGATTACTTTAATATTCTTTATTCAAGAAAACTAAATTGATCAATATTTCTATACTTACCATAAAAATGATTAATGACATTGCATATATGCATTTTTGGACCTCTTTATGTGTATGTATAGTATGGAATCTTCCTTTGGACATTAAAGTTGTTGAATGTTCTCCTAGGGTAGTGAAATGTCCTATGATTATATGTATGATGTCTACTATCAATGAAAGCTTTGTGTATGCTTCTTTGAGTCCTAAAAGAGTGTGAGTAGATTTACTTGTTATCATAAAAGTTATCCATATTCTTCTCCTGAGAGTACTGAACTCTATGCCTAGGTTGTAAGCCATATATAAAAGTATGAGGATTGTTCTTAATATGAATCTTATTGGATTTGTTAAGTGTGTGCTTAGATGTGGATGCTCCATGTTTATTTGTTATATTTGGCAATAGTTCTTCACTGAGCCATCAACTTGAGTATTGATTTTATAGATCCATTTGCAATAATGAAAAAATTATCTGCAGGTAAGTCAACCAAGTCTTAAGTATTGGTGTTGGAGGGAGCTTACAGTTCTTCCATCAATTCCTATTGCCATAAAGAGTCAGTGCTGGCCTCACAATAGGTGTTGGGTTCATATAGAGAAACGATAATAGAATAAACATGGAAATCTATAAAATGAACAGGGGGTTAACTTACTAGAGTGTCTTATACCTGACATTCTTGTTTAGGCCATCTCTCTACTATTAGATTAGGATCTTTAATAAAAAATAATGGGTTTTTAGGCTTTATTAAGACTTAAAATTTTAGTTATGTCACTTAACTCTTTAAAGGTCATGCTTTGCCCTTTTTTTTTTCTAAATGATTCCCTTTCTCTGACACCTTTTGATATGATTTTGGGGCCTGCTCCATATAAAATTATGGATCACTTAAGATACTATGTGATATTTATCGATGTTTTTTCTCATTAAATATAGATTTACCTAACACATCATAGATTTGAACTATTCTCTATTTACTCTCTCTTTTCTAATACAATCCGCACTCATTTCTCTTGTAAGAATAAAATATTTCACTGTGATAATAAAATGGAATAAAAGATATAAACTTCACCTAATTCCTGGTGTAATAGGAGACTATCATTCAAAGATTCTGTCCAAATACCTCTAAACAAAAGTTGAGTATAATGTAAACATAAACATATTCTTGATAATGTTTAGGCCCTCCTTATATCCTCTTCTTAACCCAAAACTTTATAGGGTGAAGCAGCTCTAACTACTATCTACACTATCAATCATATTCTTTCTTCTATCAAAGGTAACATCCAGATAAGCACTTATTCAATCGTGCTCTTGATTATCAGTCTCTTAAGATTTTCAGTTGTGTTTGCTTTGTCCTTTTATAACCTAACGAACATACTAAACTAGAACTAAGAGCACAAATATGATTTTTTTCTTAAGTATGGCATATAACACAAATGGTATAGATGTTGGGATCCCTTATCCCAAAGACATATAACCTTTTAGGTACATAAAATATTTTCTATAATTTCAAAATTTTGGGTGTGAGAACCCTTACAACAATTTTTCTCTGATCCTATCATATCTTTGTTTCCTAACATTTCTCTTGCAGGTCCATTTTATAGCTCTAACAGTTCAACATGACCAACATCTATTCCCATTATATCTTCCTTAGCTATGGATCCTCCACCTTCATGAAATAGTGCTTTCCTATCTACTTCTTCATTAGAATTGATTGAGTCTTAACAAATTTCTTGTCATTCCAAGCGACAATATTAACAACAAATTTGGATGGAATATTAAGGTAAGTAAACTCATATGGCCGTC
Source organism: Erythroxylum haughtii (assembly GCA_025504935.2). Taxonomy (NCBI): domain Eukaryota; kingdom Viridiplantae; phylum Streptophyta; class Magnoliopsida; order Malpighiales; family Erythroxylaceae; genus Erythroxylum; species Erythroxylum haughtii. The sequence continues at coordinate 1,927,170 of JANSVB020000417.1, forward strand.
CAACCTTAGATCCTTTTCCTAAAGATCTTGCCTATTTGTGGATCCTGTACAGTGCAACCATGATATGAAAAAGATAAGTCAGCAACAAGTTCACATAATTATCTAATATAAATAAGATTCAATAAGAGTTTAGTAATAAGCAAAATTTTAAGCAAGATTAATTTGGATGTGTAAATAGTGCCTATATGCAGAACATGTATAGTAGAGTTATCAACAGTATGAACAATAGATAGAACTGATGGTGTTGTTAAAGGTTCAGGAAGGGAGGAATCAAAAGTCATATGATTATAGCAAGCAATGTTAAGATACTAGAAGGTTAAACACCTCATGTGACAGATAAGGTAAAGGAGGATATAGTACTTGAGTTTAGTTGGAGCTATTGGAGAAGAGTGGGACAATATTTTAAGGATAATTTAGGATATATGCTTTCTATTAGATACTTAGTGGTAACAGCAACAACATAAGTAAGTTGAAAAGAATTGGAAGAATTACTTTATCTAAAGTTCTGTTTGAGCCATTTCCTATATTCAAATAAGTGATGTCTAGGCTTTTGTAGTGGCTACAAGGTCCTTTATAAAACCTCTTACCCAAGTTATAAGAAGCTTGAGGGGATGAGGCATAAGTTGCAAGAATAACATCAGCAGATGGAACATACTTTTCCATGTAGAGTGTATTGATGCGACTTTCTTCTGTGATAAGCTCCTTAATTATGATGCCGAGATTAGGCAGAGATCCTCAATGAAGAAGAGAGCTACGAATGAGTTTGAACTCATATTTGAGGGTCATCAACAAATTCTAGAAATGATGATAATCATAAAGATTCATATAGATGGCAACAATATTAGGTCTGGGCCAAGTAAGATCTCCAAGTTCTATTTAATCGCAAAGTTTTTGCAATTTGAACAAATAATTTTAAATATTTTATCTAGGTTACTGATACATTCTATGAAGGCTTTATATAACTTAAACCAGTTGATATCATCAGATACAGAGTAATTATTTTTTTAAAAATTTCATACCTTTTCGGCAATGTCAAATAGTTAAAAATTGAGATTGATTGCTTTATCATATGTATTCCAAAACCATGATGATTCATTTCATCCTAGGATACCAAATGTTCTGTGAATACATCAATGTCTTCATCTTTCTTTTAGGTTAGTTTGGGTATTTCTCCAATAATAATACACTAAAGGAGCCTCCTTATAAGAAAACTACACATTACTAATTTGCACATATCATAGTCGGAACTATCAAAGATGGTATTGATAGGGCTGAAAATGAATTGGGAAAGTTTAGAGGTATCTATAGTGAAAGAAGATAATAAAAAATAAGAAACTTATTTATAGTGATGGAATTTGATTATTCTAACCTTAAAGTTAGATTTAGAATTAAAAAAAAGTTAGAAACTGATATGTTTTGCAAAGGAACCGGAAGAGAAGAGTTCGAATTGGGTGGTCAAAGTGTTAGTCAACCCTTTTTAATCCAAACTAAATTGGTAAAATTGAATTGAATTAGAGAGGAACAGATGCTGTGATGTAGACAAATGAGGCAGTGACATGTGGTAGATGATTAGGATGATGACACATCACATAAGAAGCTGATGTATGATAATGTGGCATTGACTTAGTATGTTGATGTAACATTGATTAGTATGATGACGTGGCATTGACTGTGATGCCTTTGATGATGTGTTACTGATGTGACCAGTAACATGTCTTGCTAACACGGAGAAAGAGTTTTTTGAAGAGGAGCTGACATTTTGTTATATGCTAAATGATGCCATTTAAACTGTCTTCTTCCTTCTTCTAATAGTTTTAACTAGGGTTTTCTTGTGTAGGGGCTACTAGGGACTCGTGAGAGCCCGTCAAACGGTGCCTAGGGATGTTCTTTGCACCATTACAATAAATTTGAGTAGAGAAATAATTTGGTATATGTCAAATTGTTATTGGAGTAAATTAAGGAACGCAGAGTGCTAGGATAAAAGGCTTCCAAAGAAAAATTGAAAGGAAACTCTATAATTCTTGGCTCTTAGAAAGAATGATAGAAAGATTTTTGTATTTATGTAAGCGTCATTCATGTATACAACAAAATATATATACAAGTTGAGTAGTTGTTAAGCAAAGGAAGAAAATTAAAGTGATATTACATGATAATTATACACATGATTCTAGAATAAAAATGAGACCGAATGAATGGTGAAATTGACTTTGTCTTTTCTATTGCTTTCGAGTAAGTTCAGCTGATCATCTGATAGGAACTCTGACGCACTAACACGTCGGAGGTCGCACCAATGCTTGCCATATGGTGCATGGTCTATGGCAATATGGTTGTAAACTAAGTACTTGGCCAGGAGCAAGTTTGAGCAGTTGGCAAGAACAATATCATTTTTGGTCAAGCATTCTTCATTGGTGGATATCAGACAATATAACAACTACTGTTCGTGGCCCAAATCAGAGGGAGAAGATTGTACCGTATGTTTCGGCCTAGAATGTAGTTAAGTAAGATACATGGGTGGTTTTTGGAGAAGGAGGACCAATGATTGGAAGCCCAGGTGAGCTCGGAGGCAGATTTTTCCTCATCGCCCTTGCCCCGTGGAATCTTTGGGGTAGAAACAGGAACAGATGAGAAATTGCAAGGAAAATGATTGTCTCCATCATTTTTGCTTTCTTTAGGAATCTTGAACATTGCAGTCGCAGAGGTTGAGGTGTATATGTATATATACACTACAACGAACATGAAAAATGCTCGTTAGTTAAATAATAACCAATTAATACAATATGGATGATAAGATAGGGTATGATATTTTGACAGGATATGTTATATAATCCACCTTTTCATGTTGATAGCATGAGTAAATTAAGTTAATTTGGCTCAAAAATGAAAAGGCCTTGTTAGAGTTTTCAGGAGACGGACAATCAAACTACTAAAAAGCACAAACAACCTATTATCATTTTTATCTTTCTTTGTAAATAGAATTATCATTTCAACTCAAAATTTATTTCAATACTCTCTGAAATTTAGGTTACTTAGAATCATATTCTCTAAAATTTTCAAAACCACTTATTAGAAGTGAGGTACATTGAAGGATTCGATCAGCATATCAATATGTTCGGTTATTGAACATCATTTTACTATAAATCCTGACAACTCAATTGTATAGGTCTAGTTAGTCGAAAAAACATTGAAGGATTTGACTAGCTTATCAATTTGTTCGATTATCCGAACATCGTTTTACAATAAATTATGCCAACTTAGTTGTGTAGGTCTAGTTAGTGGATATCAATTTTACATTTCAGCTTAAAAGCTATAGAAATTTATTATATTACTTTTCATAGTTTCTGAAATAAGATATTTCTATTGAAAATTGTTATTAAAATTTAAATACTGTTCGATAAGGAAATCACAATCTTCTTTTGCCAAATTATTTTATTTGATTTTGATATTAATTCATCATGCCTTCTTATGAAATATGTATATTTCTCTTCAATTTTTGTAAATTCTTGAATTACTTTAATCCAATATTTCTATAAAAATTATACTTATATAATAGATTTTAAATTCTAAAAAAAGTAATTTTACACTTATTACATGTATACAGTTTGAATTTATATAACTTTACGAGGAAACTGATTCCGAAAATATTTTCGTGAGATCTTGTAACAACTAAGACTAATTTAAACACTTTTGAATATATTGCTAGCTACTTACATGAGATATTAAAATATCTGTTACATGGCATACCATCATCTGACATGAAACTCTTCCCCCAAGGTGTCTTTTCTTCTTCGGCTCTCCATAAAGAATAAACTTAGCACCGCTGATCGCCTCTCCTACCTTGTAATCAACAAGTATTGCTCATTATGTTTAGGGCAAGATGAAACCCGTGGCCACCTCTTCTTTTTATGCCCAACAGCTAACACAATATGGGAACAAGTTAAGTCTATCTGCTGGAATATATTAACGAGCTCACTACCCCACATCATCCAATGGCTGACATCTCATTCTTCCATACCTACATCTGAACGTATCATTTTCATATTAGCTCTTTGACTGACAATTCAAGCCATTTGGAGAGAACGAAACTTGCATAGATTTGAGGCTAAGCACCAAACTTTGGACACATTACTTGTTCAAGTTATTAAAGGAGTTGAGGAGCTAATCTTTCTCAACGATTTACATCCAACTTATAAGGATTTTTAATCAAACATATGGGCTTATATGTGTATAAAGGCTATCATATCAAGTTGAGCCCAATTAATTAAAGTGGTCTAATATGGTTATGATATTTTGGACTTTATTAATCTATTTTAAGTGTGGGCTTTATATGTGTAGAGATCGTGTTTATAATTTCTAGTTTTACAATGGGTTACGCTAGAAATTAGATTAGGGTTTTACCTTAATAAAAGTGGTTTAAATGTATACATAATTCTTTCTAGCATCCCATCATCAGAGACAAAACAAAGAGTTAGGGAAAATTATGAAAAAGGTTACGTTCTAATTTGGAAGACAAATCGTAAGACTCCAGTGCAGATTTTATACGTTCTAATTTGGAAGACAAATCGTAAGACTCCAGTGCAGATTTCACAATGAATTTAGGTATGCTTCCACTTTTATTTAATTCTTGATGATTTGATATAAACGAATCCTGTCTTTAAAGGGATTAAAGCCCTACAAGTGATATTAGAGCCTTGTTCATAATTAGGTCATCAAGAATGGTTGATCTTTATCTTCCGTAATCTTGATATTGTTTCTATATGGATTTGGTTAAAAAACAATTAGGCTTTATTATTTTTTTTTTACAGTATTTAAAAAAAGAAAGGAGAAACTGTCGAAACAGAAGACAATAAGCTGTGTTGGAAAGGTTTTCAAAAGCCTTAATCTTTATGATGGTTGTTTTAAAAACATTGACTGATAAAAAGAAGCGAGGAACATTATGCATATGTTTTTTGTTAATTGTTCAATGATTTGTGTAGATTCAAATTATGATTGGATGTTTTCAGAAGGTTGCTTTCAAAAGCCTTTCATCTTTATCCAATAACCAATAAAGTTCTTTATGTTTTGATAATAAAGTCACTATGTTTACCACTCTTGCATCCTATGGTCCTTTATAGGGCGACACAGGGAACAACACACGGAAACTATGACCTTTTCTGGTTAACCCTTTCGGCTAACTCTCATTCTAAACCACCACACTGGTTGAAGACATCGACTAACCAAAGTCGGATTGGAAGTGTGTATCACTACGTAGTTGTTACAGTTATCGGAGACTTACACCCCTCAACGCCCTTCCCTCGACTGCATGGGACTTACTGCTCACACCTCTTAGGAACCCTACTTCACTCACACACTCTTACTCTTTATTCTCCGTTAATGCTTTTGACTCAAGGCAGTGGAATAATTTATAAGCAACAGTTTTTCCAGATTGTCATAGATTTTCTGATACACAAGATCCTCATACAAGGCAAGTGTAGAGCATACTCATCTCTGCAATCTTTGATCTTGGAGGGGGTATGATTTCAGGGTTTAAAGGTTTCAGGGAAAAGAAATACTATTTTTTAAAGAAAGGATTCTTCATTTTCTAATATGATTTACAATCTAAGAAAGCTTGATTACAAACTAAGACGAACCCTGCTTATATAGGCAAAGCGAGGGATAGAAATGTAAACTATCCTAGAGACATAATAATGAAAGCTTTAACAAGAGCAAACCTAACCTTATCTCTAAAGAATCTACTTTACAAAAGTAAAGTAAATAACTCACCTACCTTTTACAAAAGTCAAAAAGGAAACATTAGTAAACAGTACTACTTTACAAAAAAGGTGAATAGAAAGATGATATGATGGAATCTTCAATAGTTGTTGAAGGTGATGTGTGGAACCCATCTATCATCATGTCAGTTGTCTCATTCTTACTTTATAGATGTAAAGTAAGGTCTTCTGTCTTTATCTCACAATAATGGATCCAAATTATCTAAGAAATTATCAATGGTGAATAGGAGATTGCCAACGTTACAAATTAGACAGAGAGTCTGGATCACTTGTGTCGTCAGAACCAGCATGATGAGGTCTTTTCTTTTTGCTGTGACGGAACTTTGCCATGTGTAGCTCATGCAGAAATTGATCTAACTTGTCTTCGTTAATGCTATCTGTATTGTCATTAGGATCCTGAGCATCTTAGAAAACAGAGATCGATGATTGAGAAGGTCCTGCAATCTGTGAGACATTTGTTTCTTCGTCTTCTCCTGAATCTGTATATTCAGGACTATTGGAACTAGGAATGTTGACTTCTGTTGCTTTTGGTTCACCAGGTATGAATTCTTCGATATGTGATCCAATAGATGTTGTCAATTCTGGATGTTTTGGAAAGTGATTAAGCTCCTTAAGCAAACGTCTTAAAGAGGTTAACACATTCTCTTCATGTCGAGGCCAATATAAGGATGTATGCCAAAATTGGACATGTTGTTCAGTGTATAGAACCCCAGTAGATGTTTCTCTGTAAGGATGATGCACAATGAAAAAATATTGTGTATTTTGTCATCTTGCTGCAGCAGACCAAAGATGATGTTGTTCAATGATAACACCAACTTGTTGCTTCCATTGGCTTAGAGGTTGGAACCATTCTAGGAATGTCCATAATAAAGAATTGCCATCATCTCGATTACAGAGATGTTGATACAGTTGAAGAGGAGAAACTGTAAAAGCACAGGCATATAAAGCAGATAATGCCCAAAGATACCATAACATGTTTTCAGATAAAGGTTCTTGTAAAAGAATCACATTTTGGTATGGTGCTTTGATGCTGAACATGAAAGGATTTCCAAGGGAATTATGTTCATGCGAAAAAAGATGCAGGTAATAGAATAAACTACTACGTGCAAGTGAGACAACTTCAGAAACACTATGAGGAGGCCTAACAAAAGGAGGAAATGCCTTCTTTGTGAGGGCAAAAAGAATGTTGCTATCCATTCTACCAAATTGCTAAGAAGCAAAAGAAGTAAGGCAAATCTTTTTGTGTTTTTTTTGAAGAGAAGAAGGATACTTATAGTGCAAAAAAGTATTTGGTGGCCATGGTGGATGCTATTGAACTTGTGAAGATAGGTTATTCGTTCCTATCTTACTTAGACTAACATCTGTTGAAGAGAGAGATAGTCTGTGCTCAGAAAGTTTCAATGGTGAAAGATTCTGATAGAGATTCTTGAGATGGTTGACAGTTGTAGTCTGTTATGTTCCCCATGATGGTGGATTCTTGCATAATAGCTTAGATAAGCTGGATGTGAAGGCTGCCACATGTGGAGTGAAATCTCGAAGGTAATTGACAATTCCAAGGAATTGTTGAATCTGTTTAACAGAGAGATTTTCATATAGAAAGTGTAATAATTCTTTTGCAATATGTGGGCTTGGCTGATAGAATCCATCCTTGAATTGCATTCCAAAAAATTTTATTTTAGATGTACCAATAGTGCTTTTCGAGGCCGAAAGCATTATACCATACTACTGAGTAAGGTCCAAAAATCTTTGAAGAAGGTCCTGATGTTCCTCATGGATCTTTGAGAACAAAAGTATATCATCAATGTAGATCAAGGCACTGTTGAGGATAGGCTCATAGATTTTTGTAATGGACTTGTGAAATAGTGATGGCACGACTTTGAGTCCAAAGGGCATCACAGTCCATTGGTACTGAGTATTGGGAATGCAGAATGTAGTCTTGTAACGTTCTTCAGGGTATATACCCAATTGCCAAAATCCTGCCTTTAAATCAAACTTTGAGAAGATAACAGCTTCCTTAAGAAATAGTACTTGTGTACTAATTTTAGGCAATGGAAATTTATTATCATGCAGGAATGCATTTAGAGGCTTATAGTATATCACTAGACGTTTCTTTCCACGTTTCTGTTCTGAACGCTTGTTGACATAGAACGCTTGTTGATATAAAACGCTTGGCAAGCCCAATCCGACTTTGTGGGCTCAATTAATCCTTGCTGTAATAACATGACACACTCATCTTGTGCGAGCTTCAAGTCATCAGGGTTCTTCCCTGGATGTGTGGTTTCGTAGGATTGATATCCTCATTCTTCTTAAATGACAAACTTATGAAAAAGTCTGAGTTTTTCCACAGAGGATTTAGATGAGTAAACTGTGCATGAGACTCTGGACAGTAGCTCAACAGTTTATCTCGAAGTCCAGTGTAACATGTCAGAACCTGTGTAAGTTCAGACACATTTTTTAAATTAGTGTATGGACTCAAAAGGTTTCGATACCTGAGGCCTGTGGGTAGAATCTATTGATGTTTGGCTTTACAGTAAACATCTATGCCAATAAGAATATCTGGGCCTGGTAAATCACTTCCAAGTACTTTAGTCCAAACTGTACACTGAGGAAAGAAGCGGATGCCAATTCTGCTTCTTCTTCTTAACCCAATCTTAAAAGAATTCCCATCAGCTGCAGTAAAATACTCGTCATGAGAAGTCCATGCTTCTGCTGGTAGGATATTAGGTTCCATGATCGTACGACTGGAACCAATATCCATAAACCTAATAGCTTTAATGGGCTGATCATATTTGTCTTGCTGAAAGATCTGGATCTAGACATATGGTCGTTGAACTGGGGTACGATCTAACTTCATATATGTTTTCTGTAACATGTATAGTGAATCATCATCAGATGGAATAGATGAGCTCGATGATTCTTCTTCCGATGCAGACACAGTAACAGCAAACTGTGTTTCACTGTCCTCACTAGACTATTCTTCTAGTAACTCCTTAATGTGATTCTGAGGATGTATAGGCATAAGTTTTTCAAGTTTCTCCAGGAACTTAGCATCTTTCCTTGTTGCCTTAGGACAGTTGTTTGCAAAATGTTCCAAGCTTCCACAGACAAAACATCGAGGTTTCT
>JANSVB020000417.1:1976164-1987121 GCA_025504935.2 Erythroxylum haughtii
ATTTTCAACTGATAATATCCCGATCTTAAGTCTAACTTTGTGAACATTTGAGCTCCCTGTAATTAATCAAGCAAATCATCAATCCTTGGCAATGGGTATTTATTCTGAACTATTATCTGATTCAACTTCCAATAATCAATACACAATCTCAGATTTCCATCCTTCTTCTTTACAAACAATATCAGAGCTCCCCAAGGTGACACACTAGGCATGATGAAACCCTTATCTAACAATTATTATAACTGGGTTTTAAATTCCTTCAGTTCTATAGGTGCCATCTTATATGGAGGAATTAATATAAGAGCAGTACCTAGAACAAGGTCTATGGTAAACTCCATCTCCCTTTCTGGGGCAAAACCTGGTAGTTTTGTAGGAAATACATCTAGGAAATTCCTAACAACTGGAATATCCTGAATAGCTTGTTCATTTTGAGTATCAACTATGTGGGCTAGATAAGCCTCACATCTACCTCGGATTAGTTTCAGAACACTCATAAATGAAATTATTCAGGTTGTCATAGTCTGACTAACTCCTCGAAACATCACTCTCGGTTGATTAGGGGATTTAAGAACTACTTCCTTGGTATAACAATTCATCATAGCCCGATGAGCAATAAGCCAATCCATACCTAGAATAATATCTATTTCCTTTAATTGCAATACAATCAAATTAACTTCTAACTTTGCCTGATCAATCCAAACTATGCACCTTTTACATATCTCACCAATCACTATTGTGCTACCCAGGGGTACTCACCTTTAACCCACATTTCAATATTTTTCTCTCACAATGTAATCTAGAAGCCAGATTCGGTGTGATGAATGAATGTGTAGATCCTGGATCTACCAATGCATATACTTCAAAATGAAAAACATTCAACACACCTGCTACCACATCTGGGGAGTTCTGCGCTTCCTGTCTGGTGATGGTATAAACCCTGGCCTGAGATTGCGGCTGGTTACTCCATACCTTAGTCCTGACATTGGGCCCTGCTGACTGAGTTCTGCCTCTACATCTACCTCTTTGTGTAGATCTAATAGCTCCACTTTGCTAAACTATTATTTCAGTCATTTTCCTCCTCTAAGTCTATACTGTGGTCTTAAAGTCTCAGGACAATCTCTGATAAGATGTTCTACAGAGCCACGATGGAAACAAGCTCCCGTTAACCTCCAACATTCAGCACCATGTTTCTTACCATAGTGCTTACAATCAGATAGCTATTGACACTGACTGGAGGGTATTTTTCCTATACCTCTCCCAGTCTGAACAAATCCACCTCTTGATTGAGACCTAGATTGTCTCGATCTAGCCTAGAATTGGGACGATATGTTCTGACGCTTTCTGAAGCTTCTGCCAGAATTAATCTGAGATTCATCCTGCCTCTTGCCTCTAACTTCTTGTCTATACTCTCTTTGACCATCCTTCAATAACTGTTCAATTCTGATGCAGGTCACTTGGAGTTTCTTAAAACTACCCAAATTCAAAATGGCTAGCCTCGTTTTGACCTCCATGTTCAAACCGTCTACATTTGTCTTCCTTAGTTGGGATCAATGCAGTTTCATACCCTATTAACTCGTTGAATCTTATCTCATACTCTATCACTGTAAGCCTGCCTTGCTTCAGATCCAAAAATTCTTTCATCTTCCTATCTATAAAAATCTTTGGCACATAATTCTCTCGGAACACCGTTCGAAAATCTTCCTGAGTCAAACTATAAGGTTTGGCGGTACTATCTGGAATAGTCTTCCACCACTGGTATGCAAGACCTTGCAGTAGTGAGACCGCATAATCAAATCTTTCATCTGCCTTATAGTCTATCTGGTTGAACACTCTTTCAATTCTCTCAAACCACCCTTCTGCCTTAGCAGGGTCTGTACTTCCGTAAAAGTCTATAACCCCCTACTTTTTTAGTTTATTGTATCTTCTTTCTTGCCTTTTCAGAATTCTCAAAGGCATTTGAGCAAACTCAAGTACAGGAGACTTTATATTAGCTCCTATAGACTTCATGTTAGCTGACTCTCTAATTTGATCTCCTGTGGAAGTTGACCTATAATAAACAAAAGTTGTGATCACTATCTAAATATCTCACTATTTATCATATCTCTATACTCTTACATGTCCCTATAGATGCCAAACTATGCTCTGATACCAAAAATGCAACATCCCACTATCATAACATATATACTCAAATATCCAAAGGAAATTCAAGAACATATCCTATAATAATTGTATGTTAGAGCAAACACATATCCAACTTACACATGGCATCATCTACCTAATTAAAAGGCATCATAATTTTAAAACCATTCCTTGTATTCAGTGACAAAAGCTTACACTATATTTTACAATCCTTATATAAGTTCTAATCAAGAAACTACAAAAAATCTAAGCTATAACTCTTTTGGTGTTAGTTGACAGACCTCTGAGCCATAACTAGTCCAAATGTTCCTCTAGTCCAGTCTTACAAACTAGGTCTCCTATCTCGTACCTAAAAAGTCACGTTGTAATTTTTATGAGTTTTGCGAATTCAATGAGTGAACCGTCATTTATGATTTCACCCAAGCCAATTACACAATATCACATATTTCACAAATATTCATTCATAACATTTATAATCCAAATACTCACATTATCATGGAACATTATGTTGTCGTTGCGAATTCAGAACCATAAAGATATTTATACAAATGTAGATGCATATGAGACTCCAAATTTATTATTATTGTTGTGACCAAGTGTCTTTCAGATACGGATGCAGATATTGGCCCATTGGGCTCAGTCAGAAATAGAAATCATGGAGCAAAGCTCTATGTGCAGAATACTGAGCTTAAAGCTCTTTTAAACTGGCTACTCTGGTCATAACGCCTTTATCTGAGCATACATTTTATTAAATGCATCAAATATAGAATATACTATGTATAACAGCCATTATGATGCACAGTCATAATCTCATAGTCATCGGACCTAAGTCCAGCATTCAACTTTCGTTGAGTATACAAATAGCATTTAGAATTCAGATGCAAATAGAACACTTCTAATACATTCCTGAATATTAATCTCCTCGGACTATTAAAGTCTGAAATTTATAACAATTCACAAATAATTCAATACTTGGAAGTCAAACAAATCAAATCAATCTTAGGAAAATCATCTAGGTTGACTCACAGTACGCTTCAATATGCTATTGCCTGGATGGTCCAGCAATGTCTGACTAGTGTCTAATGTGTTCCTCTATATCATACAAAACAAAATTACATATATCACACTTTTGCATAAATGTATTAGTATTTCTTTATGCACATCTATGTATATAAAATATGCACAATGCATGTTCAACGACAATACTGGGTATCTTATCATGATTCTTGTCACCATATCATTCATATATCAAAACTCTCATAAATATCATTTGTACTTAGGGTTTGGACCACAATAAAACAATGTGCAACTAATTTCGTAACCTAATTGACCATTTCAGATTTTTCTAACAAAATACTTTTGGGTCAACTTTGCATGATCATTTCCATAAAATTGTTATCCAATTTCTTAAGTTTCTTATGACACCAAATCATATAATTTGGTTCAATATTCCAAATGTTATGCTTAATTTACTTTGGACTATTCTTTAAACTATATCTGTACTCTGTATTCAACTTCATGTCAGATTTAGTAATTCTTAATGATAGAATTTAAATTATCTCTTCATGCACATTGTATCCTTATGTCTCTAGTTCAATTTAAATTACGAATCATTCCATTTAGATACCTACTAATCAAAATATAGTCAAAATACCAAAGTATGTTCAGTGAAATTATCCCAGTTATCACATTCCAGTACTCCTCAACATTTTCATCTTAAATCCAACAGTCAATCTATTTAAGATGTTTATAATTTTTGGCAGAGATGAAAACCAATGTGTTATCAGTTTATTGGTTTAAGTCTCATGTCATTTGGATGTTGGGTGAAGAAGTTATAGCTAAAAGATCAAAGGATGTTCAGAAAATCATTTTTCTTTAGAAAGTTTTGACTCATGATTATACAGAGGCATGATCATGAGTTTTCAAACCATCCTGTGAAGTCGGGATTGTGCTGAAACATGATCGTGTTTTTCAGCAATGTGCACGATCGTGCATCCTTTCTTCTTTTCTACAAAAATACGAAACCTAGTTTTGCTACTCTTCAAATTTACCAGATTTTCAACTTATAACTCTATTATCCACTTCCCATTTTGACTCCAATTTAGTTTAACTCCACATAGAACAAATCAAAATTCATACTTAATATCAAATATCAAAACTGTATATCCTTCTTGCATATTTCAATTTTTCTTCAATTTTCTGTCTCCTATCTCTTCCCATTTTCAACTTTCTCTCACTACTGTAATTTTGATTCCAACAATAACAATCCACAAACCAAAATAGAACCTATAGCCATATGATTCTACATCACATTTTTATTTTATTGTTTTTTTAAACTCAATAACTCAAGACAAACAAATTAAAATCCTTGATTACTAACAACCATAAAAAAATAGATCACTATTCATACAACTCCATTTCAGTTCAGCTTTTCTGCACTTTTTCTTTCTTTTATTGCATGTTTATCTTCTGTACATTCTATATTTTTATCACCAAAATCCTATCCCATTCTTGCATGTATTCATTTCTAAACATTACATTATCATCAAAAACCATTCACGAAAATAATAAAACATGACTTACATGATATAACAAAATTTCCAGCAGTGATTACGGTGGATGAAGGATAAATAAGAATAAAGTTTACTTTGATGAAACCAAATACACAACCATAAACAACTTGGTGTTTCGGTGTTGGTAAACAAGAAGAAGATTTTTCAACAATGCTTTCGGTGACGAGACATCAACAGAGGAATGAGCTACACTGAAATCCATACACTACGTGGCTATATTGTATGTCCTACATGTGTCATTATTCAATACTACCATATGTCACAATGTTACTAGTTATATTTTCTAGTCTAAAATACCCCAAATTTTCAAAAATTTCCTAAAATTAACCAAAAATTTTGAAATAATCATAATACTGTCTAAATAAAATTTCACCACAAATAATCCACAATTCACATTTTAATCGCATTTATAACTCAATTAGACCCAGAAAGTGTCAATGAATGCATGTACAATCATATTAATGTGAAAAAATCAATATTCTCAAGTATGTTCATGCCATATTCAGTTTAAGCATGATATGCATTTTCTAGTTTCTCATTAATTTCTCATAATGCATTATTCTAGCCTTAACATGGGTAACGAGATGTTACAATAATTATCCAACTATGTCCATTTATGAATAATGCTCAAATTCATTAATAAGATATCCTAAGACATATCTTAGCAGAAGATATTAGTCTCGTTCAACTACCATACATCATATAACTTAATCATACACATTGCAATTAAAGTTATGCTCAAATACTGAAAATATCATACATCACACACATTGTTCAAACTATCAAAAAGGTTTTAGGCCGAAACTCAAAAAGTCACTCTATATAAGGAATTCAAAACTATAATTAATTTTCATTTAAATTCACATAAAAACACATTTTAGTAAAACCTAACAACCTACCAAATTCTAAATTATAATGTTACCTTAAGTTGGCATTTTCCACTATTCTACACAAAATTAGAAATTATAATATACCAATGTTTTATAAACACAAATATGGAATTTAAAATAGATAAATAGTAAAATAATCAATATAGAAAGTCCTAATAGATATATATTACTTTCATGCAAGAGGCAGTTTAAAATCCCTTAACAAAGGAAAATAATCGTCCAAGTACCTCCAAAAACTTGTTAGAGGCATACAAATTTCTTTGTGGGGGCGTGTGCACTACACGTGCTAGTCAAGTCTGCTATGGATGTGCCCTTGAGACAGTGGGCATATAACTCACACGCACCCATCGTCCTCTCCAAAAGTGTCTACCACATTTTTGTGAACCACCGCTCCTCGTTTTCAAACCAACATTCCCACATTTCTTCAACTACTTCCCCATATTTCTTCTGCAATCACCTCCCACATTGTGCCATCTGTTCCTCAACCATTACACTTCCTTCGCGATTGCTCCTCAGGCCGCCTATTTGCAACCGTTTGTCGCCCCTCTAGTGGACTCTGCCATGCTACAATAGGTTGCCCAAGTGATGCAAGATGGATGATAATCGTCCATCTGATTTAGTAAAATGCAACAGACACAAGCAGAAATAGGGAACCAAAAGTAAAACCAAAACAAGGATTTTTAGATAACCACATTCAAGAATAAGTTAAGTTCTAGAAAAGAAACATAAATTTGAAAGCCTAATTCATCAATTCCAGAACACAACTACATAGGAAGTAAATGCTCATAAAGGAAAAATAATTTCTAGATGTAAAAAAAAGGCAAAAGAAGAGTATATATGCTTTATTGGGCTTTTGATTTTCAAAAATCAAAACGCAAAGAGCAGTGTGGAACCAATTTCTATAAGTAGTCAAAACATTAGTTAAAAAAACAGGTAAAACGGTTGCATAATATGCAATATAATCACAATCATACATAAAAACAAAAGCTCGAACAGTCTTGGAAACAATTTCCATAAGCGGTCAAAAATAGTCCGGATACAGAAAAAAAAGTATCGTAAAACCTTAATTTTTTTAATCAAAATCAATAACAATCAAGCACTAATCCAAGTTAAACAATTAACGTGGCTCTAATATCACTGTTGGAATCCAATCGTGATCGAATCATGGGCGTAGCAGAAAAACAAATTTTTTATAGATTCTTAATAGATTTTCATTATTGAGTAACTTGAATAAAACACCAATACGAACCATAAGAAATCAATCGTCCAGCTTCTGATGGTGTCTATAAAGTAATTTATCAAGACCCTTTTGAGAGGAAGAAATAGAAGTGCTAAGTTCTAAACGTTCATCCTATTAATAGAAAAATCATTACGATTTTTAATTTTTATTAAAATTAAATTATTTAATTATAATTATAATTATAATCAAAATCTAATTCTATTTAATTTAATATTAATAAAATCAAATATAACATATTTGATCCCTAAAGTTTCTCAAACTTTATAATTAAGTTCATCTTAATTAAATTGGCTTTTTTTTCACAAATTGCTCTTTTATGTGTAACCCATTAGGTTCCTAATATGTTAGCAATTATTATAAATTATAATTCTAATTCACAATTATAATCAAATAAATTAAAACTCTTTTTAATTTATCTTTAGTTTTCCTATCAAACAATTTATAATCATAGATCAAGATTGACATCTAGCAACATGTCATGACCACCCAAATATCAAGAATATAAATGTGGTTTGACTTAACCTATGCATGTATGGCTATGATGTATAATTTAATCCTTTCGTCATTAAATATTCCAATTGGACAGAGTATGGATATAGTGCTAATCTTTGGGTCCAATTATGTTCATTCTTGCTAATTAGGTAATTGATTTGTAATTTAAATTTGAAAACACCTTTTCAAATTTCAATTCACTTTGGCCAAAGAATTCCATAAATCACTGCTAATCAGGAACAACAAAATATTCTCTCTAATTACTTTAGAGTGACGAATCCTTTGTTAGCTTATTCAACTATCTCTGTATGGTTCATACTGTATCCAATTACTACTGATTGAATTACAAAGGACGATTTATAAGTAGCATCAAAACATAGTAATTCTCATATAAGATACCTTGGTAATCTAAAGTCTAAGGATTAATTATACAACCATCATTATGAGGAAATCCACAGACACATAAGTAATATTTCATTCGAGATTCTCATAGTTGGGTCAGTTCAGTGACTTATTCTCTAATAATCACATACACATAAGTTTAAATATCTCCACACTTCAATTTATGAGATTAATTACTTTCTTCATAAAAAAACTTAATGTGTGCTAGTTTTACCATTTCAGCAATATCCTATCTTGATGAAACTACAACTAGGAAAGTTTAAGAACAATATATAAATGTAAATTGAACATCAAAATTATGATATCATCATAATTTCAATTACATAGTAATTATTCCAGGGATTTTACCTTTAGTATTAAAACATAAAATATAATAAATTAATACATAAAGATAAAGAAAGACTTTTTCATTAATTAAAACTAATGCCATACATTAATTTGCTTCTAGTTGATTGGTTGCAAGGGCATAAACTAACAATGAAACCAGGGGTTAGCATTATCATGCGTAAGAAAGCATAAGAATATACCATTGGAGGCTATGTATAAAGCTCACCCAATAGTGAAGAAAATTATTTCTTGAATATGTGTAAACTCCTACCCTCTAGCGCATGGAGCAATTTTATGTTCTCCTTATTTTAACTTAACCTTTCTTATTCTTTAATAAATAACCATCCTTGGTGCTAAATAATCCATTCCCATATAACCAAGATTGTCCTATGTGTTACGATATAAATTAAGATATCTTAATTAGTTTATTTTGAGCATTATTTGTAATTGGACATCTTTGGTTATTATGGAATTTCTTTATAAGATGCATATTTTTAGTGATTTTTGGACTCTTCTTGATAGCCTATTTTGGTAATTATAACTATCTAAGGCAGTTGGATATTTTCAATGATTATCATCCAAATTTGGTAGCTGTATTTTCTATCTATTGCAGGATTTTTTTAGGCTGTCTAGTTGTTATTTTTGGTGGAAAAACATTAAGCACTTTTCGAGTGGTTGTAGCTTTTTTGTTTATAATAGTTTAGTGATGAAATTTTTGTTCATTTGTTTAGGTTTCGTGGTTACTGTGTGTGGGATGCTATAGTGACAATATCGAAGACTCACAACAGATTTCTTGGTGGATAACTTCCTATATTTTCTTGATGAAGCTTCATATATAGGCAAGTCGTTTTCTATCTCAAGTGTTGTCCTTGCTTATGTCTTTATTGTTTCAATCACCTGAGTTGTTCAATTATCATCTTTATTATTAAACATTGTCGTGAAAATCCTCTGTTGAGGTTAGCTTGAGGTGATAGTGTTATTAGGAGTGAAAAAATTTCACGGGATGTGAGAGTGAGTGGATAGTGTCAAGGGTTTAGTGGTGTCAGCTGATAATGAGTGGATAGTGTTAAGGGTTTAGTTGTGTCTTCTCAGTAAAGTCTTATATAAAGTTATTGTACTTTGATGATTAAGCTAGGTAAGGGCCCCACAAACGTAGGTAAAGTGTGTCGAACTGCTTTACTAAATCTCAGGTTTTGATTTGATTATTTCGTGTTTAATTTTTTTGTTTTTGTTTATGCTGGAAAGTTAACAGTTGCTGACATGGTTGCTTTATATTAAGTAACTGACAGATATAGTTCAATGCAACTGCGGCATAACAAGATTTTTATGAAACAACATCCTTTTGGATTTTCAATTGGTATCAACATGAGGTTCACCGAATCAAAACTTGGTACATCAAGTTGGTGCATATCTGTGTTTTGCAATTATAGTTACTAGAGAAGAGGTGATGGTTCAAATTATCCTATATAGAAATCATGGATGAGAGTATTCATTCAGGCATAAGGAAAAAATTGTGGAACTTGGTTTTAAATAGCCGGACATATCCAATGACGGCTAATGAAAAGGGAGAAGCAATACTTAAAGATCCATTTGAATGGACAAGGGTTGAAGAAGAGGAAACGCTTGGAAATTCTCAAGCCATGCATGTCATCTTTAGTGCAGTTGATGAAGGTCGCTTTGTTATGATATCAACCTATGAATCGGAAAAAGAAGAGTGGGACACTTTGCAAACAATACATGAGGGATCAAAATTTGTGATGGCTTTGAAACTTCAAATGTTAGCAACTAAATTGGAAGATCTAAAGATCGATGAAAGTGAAACTATTGGAGACTTCCATGAAAAACTGCATGACATTACAAACCAAGCACATCAACTTAGGAAAAAATATTCAAATTTGAAACTTGTCAAGAATACATTAATATCATTACCTCCAAGATTCATACCGAAAATTATAGCCATAGAAGAAGCCCATGATATCAATGAGTTATCTTTGGATAAGGTAATCAGACTTCTAACTAACTTTGAGATGAATTTGTTGAGAGATAAGCGAGAGAGGAACAAAGGATTGGTGTTGCAAGTTGAGGTCGAAAAAGCTGCGAATAACTCAGAAGATGAATTCGATGAGAATGAGGATATGGTGTTATTAACAAGAAATTTTAGCAAGTGGTTAAAGAAGTTAAAGAAAGATAGACCCAAGTTTAAGTAGAATGGAGGGAGCTCATCAAATAATAATTTCAAATAAAAAGCTAAAACTAAAAAGTGTGAAAGAAAGTTGCAGAAATTTAATGTTATAAATGGCAAGGCTTCGAACATGTGTAAGCAGAATGTGCTAACACTTTAAAGAAGAGAAAAGAGAATTCTTATATGATTACTTAGAGCAAGAATGAATCAAAAAGTGAATATGGTAGTGAAGACAAATTTATGAGGAATTATGCTTCGTTAATTGCTATATACAATAGAAGTCTAGTTACTTACTTAATAGCAACCATAGAAGAAACTGATGGGGAAAACAAAGTTAAATTAGTCTAAAATTCTAAAAAAATGTAGATGAATTGGTCCATAGTTCTAGTTTAGATTATGACAGTGACGACAATGACTTAGAGTATAAAAAGGAGGAAATTTGCAAATCTTATGAGTTAATGTATGCAAAATGGGTGGAAACGTGTAAGAAAAATGTAAATTAAAGAAGGAAAATTGTACCATGAAGAATATCATTCAAGATCTTAAGAGGAAGTTTTTATTTACAATAGATGAGCTTCATAAAACTGTTGGATCGGAAAAAGAAAACATGCTTTGTTTGGAAAAATGGTAGATTCCAAAACTTTTAAGAAATCATTACTTGCAGCGGAAGCAACAAATCCAAATCAACATGCCAATCCATACATGATATGGT
>JANSVB020000417.1:1987221-1999048 GCA_025504935.2 Erythroxylum haughtii
TTAATAATAAATATTTTCATTACAAAACTGTAACTGAAGAAGATAAAGTTACATATAAATACACTTGCTTTCCAGGGAACTATATTTACATAACTCCAAAAAAAACAAAGTTGAAACTGGTCAATACCGAAAAAGGTATAAAGATGTTTAATGGAGGCACTAAAAAGCTAAAATAATTGCTAAAATTTGATAAGATTAAAGGAGGCCTTCAAGGTATTGGTTATAAAGGTGAATGTCATAAATTGAATGATGAGAAAAATATTGCATCCAAATCTGTCAACGGAGAAAATTAAAAGTGGAATAGAAGATTTATACCTACATATCACTTTTATGGAGTAAACGGGTATATAAGGTCAAATTGTTACAAGTTATTACAAATGATATTTCAAAGGGCTCCAATATGAAAATCTAGACACTCTCTGATGAATTTCTAACATCAGCCTATGTTACCAAAACATACTTGGGTTAGAAAGGTTTAATTACAAGTAGCTATAGCTCTTAAATCCATGCAGGCTACTTCACATAATGGTTGGTATTTTAACAGTGGGTGCTTGCATCACATGATAGCTGATAAAAGTTACTTGATGGATCATCAAAGTAATATAGATGGCCATATTACCTTTTTTGATGGAAAGAAGGATTTGGTTATTAGAAGAGGACCCTATACGTGGATGGACTACCACACCTCAAGAATGTGCTTCATGTTAATGGGTTAAAAGCCAATTTGGAAAGTATAAGTCAACTTTGTGATGATGGATTACTGGTTAAATTCATGAATTATGAATGCAAGATATTAACCAAACAAGGAGAATGTTTGATGAGTGGCAGAAGATCGGACGATAATTGTTATATGTTATTGCAAATCAACCTTATACAATGACAATATAAATCTTTGGCATCAAAAGCTTCACCAAACCAACTATGATTTAATTAATAAGTTGTGAAAATTTGAAGCAGTAAGAGGCTTGCTTATAATGAACAATGATGACAAGACATTGTGTAATGCTTATCAACTAGGTAAATAGACGGGAGTGCTACATAAAAAGGTTAGACAGGTTACTCCATCACGTATATTGGAATTAATTGATATGGATTTGGTTGGTCTAACATAACATGCTAGCATTAGTGGAATGAGATATTTTTTAACTTGTGTTGATGATTATTCTAAATACACTTGGGTAACATTCTTAAAAGAAAAATTAGATCCATTTAAGGCTTTTAAAAGCCTATGTATGTAGGTCACAAATCTGAAAAATATGACAGTGTTGAGAATATGATCAAATCATGTAAGGGAATTTGAGAACGTAAGTTTCAATGACTTTTGTGAGAAATATGGTATCACACAAGAATTTTTAGCATCTAAAACTCCACAATAAAATGAAGTTATAAAGAGGAAGAATATAACTATTTAAGAAATGGACAATTCTATGTTAAATGGAAGAAAAACATTAATGAGGTTTTATGTCCCTGACATTCTACATATGTAATAGAGTTCATCTTATAAGCATCTTGAATAAGATATCCTACAAACTTTGGAAGGAAAAGAAACCAGATATTAGCTACCTTCATGTATTTGGTAGTAAGTGCTACATTTTTAAAGATTGAGAACATCTTGGGAAATTTGAAATAAAGAGTGATGAAGGCATCTTTCTTAGATATTTGATCCATAGTAAGGTATACCGAATGTTCAACCAAAGAACCAAGATAGTGATGGAATCCATAAATGTTATAGTAGATGATATGCATTAGTTAATTGATAAAGTGGTAGAGAAAAATCTTCAAAACTAGCCTTATGAACTAGCACAAAGTTTCAAAGAAGTAAGAATAAAAAACTACCCAGATTTGCAATTAGTTATTATTAGTGAAGATACTATTCAAACAAAGGATAAGTTAGTTGCTTCAAAAGAAGAAACCAACTAGGGACCTGATGCTAAAATAATTCTTTTGAATAATGGAAAATTAAGGAAAGATTATTTAAACAAGGATCCACAATCACGAATCATACATCTTATTGAGAATGTAATTTGATAAATCAGTGATAGAAGGAAAATAAGAGAGACAAAAAGGATAGATTATTGGGAACTTGTGGGACTTTTATGTTAAACTTCTTCATTTGAACCTAAAAATGTGAAAGAATCCTTA
Organism: Erythroxylum haughtii; assembly: GCA_025504935.2. NCBI lineage: Eukaryota > Viridiplantae > Streptophyta > Magnoliopsida > Malpighiales > Erythroxylaceae > Erythroxylum > Erythroxylum haughtii. The sequence continues at coordinate 1,989,364 of JANSVB020000417.1, forward strand.
CAAGAAAAATTCTGGACAACATCTATGCAAGAAGAATTAACACAATTTGTTCGCGATGATGTTTGGAAATTGGTGTCAAAGCCATCGGATGTGAATGTGATTGAAACAAAAATGGGTATTTCATAACAAAACTGAAGACAAGGGCAATGTGATTGGAAATAAGGCAAGGTTAGTGGCTTAAGGTTATTCTCATATTGAAGGCATTGATTTCAACAAAACTTTTGCACTAGTGGCAAGACTTGAGTCAATTAGACTATTTTTGGCTATAGCTTACGTGAAAAGGTTTAACCTCTACCAAATGGATGTGTTTAAAAAAGAAGAGGTATACGTTGAGCAACCAAAGGGTTTTATTGATCCAACATATGTTGATCACATTTTCAAGCTAAAGAAGGCTCTTTATGGTCTCAAGCAAGCACCAAGGGCTTAATATGAAAGACTCACTCAATATCTAATCAATCAAGGCTATGAATGAAACTTTATTTCTTAAAAAATTCAAATCTAATTTGATGATTGCACAGATTTATATTGATGATATTATGTTTGGTTCCACTTATCCAATGATGGTGGACAAGTTGTGGAGCTGATGATACATGAATTTGAGATGAGCATGGTAGGTGAACTGAATTTCTTTTTGGGTTTACAAATTAAACAATTGAAGGATGGCATCTTCATATAACAAACTAATTATGCAAAGAATTTAGTGAAGAAGTTTGGCCTTGAGAATACACAGCATGCTAGAACTCTTATAAGTATATCTATAAAGTTAAACAAATATTAAAAAGTGTTGATTTAAGCTTATATATAAGCATTATTAGAAGTCTACTTTACTTAACAACAAGTAGACCAGATATCCATTATAGCGTTAGGGTATGTGATCTTATCAATCCAACTAAAAAAAGTCACACTTGATAACGATAAAGAGGATTATCAAGTATGTTAGTGGTACTTCCGATTTTAGGCTATGATATTTATGTGATTCTACCTCCTATTTAGTTGGGTATAGCAATGCGGATTAGATCAAGAATTTAGACAACCCAAAAAGCACATCAGGGAGTTGTTTCTTTCTAGGTAATAATCTGCTTTCATGATACAGTAAGAAGCAAAACTCCATCTCCATGTCAGCTGCAGAAGTATAATATATTGTAGTAGGTAGTTGTCGCTCGCAACTATTGTGGAGGAAACAAATGTGAAAGGAATATGGAATTGATCAAGATATTTTGACTATTATGTGTGATAACAAGAGTGTTATAGACATCTCAAAAAACTCGATTCAACATTGAAGAACTAAACACATTGGCTTGAATTATCACTTTATTCGAGAGCTTGTAGAGACCAAAGTTACAGTTCTTTCATATGTAACAATTGAGAAGCAACTAGCTAACATTTTTATGAAACCTCTTAATTCAATTAAGTTTGAATTTCTTTAAGGGGCTTTGGCGTTATGTGCTCTGCATTTTAATATAATGTAGTTTATTTTTATGTTAAAAAAGGGAAAATTAGAAAAGGATAAAATCCCTAATTTTTAGTTCTTCACATTAGTAATTTGACCTTTCGATCTCCAAACATACATTTGAGATAGTTTTTTTCATTTTTCAAAAGTAACAAGAGTGACTAATATGACCATGTCTCCTAAAATAATTGAACAAAACAGATGAATGATAGTTGTTATAATTTTTGTCACTTACCAGGTTCCTACTATTTTAGCTATAGCTACTGCTGGATTTAACAAAGAAGTTTTTGTATGGCATGATAACTCTGGCCTTATCAAAAACACATTTACCACTCCCAAATAATGCATCAAGATTGTTCCTTCCATTAACAAAATTAGCAAGTTCTTTTTCAAGAGAAACAATTTTCTTAGCACATTTTTTTCGAATAAAGCTGTAACTTTCTCTTCTACTTATTTTATCTTAGCAAAATCAGTTTCAAGTAATGAGTTTTTTAACTGAATCATTTTTTGTTCCAAACATTCTTTTTCAGAAATTGTTTGTTTATTATTTCAAGAGAACTTTAGAGAAAAAATCTTTGTTTTATGATTATAATAATTTAATCTTATTCATTGAAGATTCATCATTATTTTGACTTCTCAACCTTTTTGAAATACTGCACTGTTAATTTTTTGTACTGATTATAAAATTCATGATATTTATCTCTCAATTCATCAATTTCAATATCAAAATCAGAATAATATACCTTATCATCTCCTAATTCGACTATAAAGCACAAGTTGCTAACTTCATCAAGTTCTTCTTCTTCAAAGTTATCAAAATCCTTATCTGACCAAGCTGTATTCATAGTATGCTTTTTGGTTTTTCTATTTTCTATCTTCTCCTTTTGAAGAAGATGACATTCTGGTCTTGTGTGTCCAAGTTTCTTATAGTGATAACATATGATTTGATTATTTTTTCTATCACTATTACCGCTGCTGCCTTTTGATAGGAACCTGTTGTCTTTTGATAGGAACCTGTTGTTTCCAATTTTCTTGTCTCCTTCTCTTTTCTTCATAAGCTTCTTTTTATAAAAGGAAGCATATTTTCTGACCATGAAGTTAAATTTGTCATCTCCATCTATTTGTAACTCGATATCATTTTGATCATCATTTGATGGATTTGATTCGTCAACTGCTTTTAGTGTTATTCCTCTTCTATACAAGGATCCTTCATCTCGCTTAAGCTCAGCTTCATGAATCACTGAGTTTCCTCTTAACCAATTAAGTGAGATTATATCGAAATCTTTTGCGGTTTCTAGAGCTATCACTTTAGGTCTTCATTCATTTGTTAATGATATTAGAATTTTTGTTGCCAGCTTGTCATTTGGATATATCTTGCCTAAGTTTTTCAAGGCAGTCATGACGTTATTGAAATGTTCGAAGAATTTGTCTATTGTTTCTCCTTGTTTCATGAAAATAGTCTCGTATTGATGCATTAAAAGACTTGTTCTATGTTTCTTTACCTCATTTGTTATTTCAAAAGTAACTTAAAGCTTGTCCCACATTTCTTTTGCTATAGAACAATAGGATATCTTTTTGTACTATTTGAGAGATAATGCATAAAGCATATGATGTCTTGCTTTGGCATTCAGTTGTGCATTTCTTCTATCGACATCAATCGACACTTATATGCTGTCAGTAGCAAGACATGTAGCTCTAACTTTGATAGCTTGCCAGATTTCAATATCCATCGATTGAAGATAGATGATCATTCTCTTTTCCCAATAGGAGTAGTTGTTTCAATTAAAGTAAGAAGGCTTTGAGACGGATTATCCTTTAAGGCTTCTTAAGTTGTTTTCCATATTCTATTATGTGTTATAAAACACAATAAATATGAAGCCAAGTTCTGATACCAAATGATAAAGCAAACACACGTAAAGGGGGGGGGGGTGTGAATTGTGTGTAAAAAAAATTGCAAGGTATTTTAAGTCTTTAAAATCCTTTTTAAACGAAATGAGTTGATAAGTAGAAAGGTCCTATTAAACTTCAAAAGGAACTTGTTAATGTTTTAAAAGAAAGGATCCTATTAGTTATTTAAAATATGAAAGAAGTCTATTAATCAAAAGGATCCTATTTGTGCTCAAAAAGAAAGGGGCCTATCAATCGATAAGAGCCTACTAGAGCTCAAATAGAAATAAGTCTGCTAATTGGTGGGAGCCTATTGACACTTAAAGTGAAAAGAACCTCTTGATTTATGGAAACAGAAAAAGCACAAATTTATGATGTGAAAATTTAAAAATTAGGATAAGATTAAGAATGACGTAGTAGATTTATACTGGTTCAACTAAAAATCAAGCTTACGTCCAGTCCCCAATCATCCGACTTGAGTATTTCACTATAAGAATCCGAGTATTAAATTTGACGAGCCTCTTCAAACTCACAAGTACATATTTTCAAGATTCTCCAACCTTCCACACTCGAAGTGTATAACAAGCTTCTAAAAGCTCACAAAACATAAAATGTAAAATTAAAAATAAGTTCTTAAATATTAATTTCTCTCTTGATAGAGTGATTTCACTTTCTAAGGCACAGTAAGAATGATATGACTTCCAAGAATATAGATGATGCTCAAATGTTTTGACAGTTTGTGTATGTTCATTACTTCAGAAGTGTTGTTGCTCTTCCTTAAATAGTCAATTTCTTTAACTAGATGTTGCTTCATCTTAATTTTAAGTAGGCTTTGGATTTTCAATATCGTCCCTACTGGAATAAAAGTTTTTAGAGCTAATTGTTCGAAAGGGTATGATCCTCCTAGATGTAAACAAGGAAAGTTTACTAAGAAGGTTCCTGCAAGAAAAGAAGTATCTTTTTTTATGATTTTATTTCCTTAAAAAGATACCGTTATCTATACAAGGAAATAAATCCAATTTGAATTTTGAAATATTATATAGTTATCATCAAATTTGTTGAATATAAACCTTGAGCTAACAAGGGGAGTGTCCAATTATCTTATTAAGGGGGTGTTCCTATACATGACAAATAGTGCCAAAAAGCATGATATTATTAAGATATCTTAATTAGTTTATTTTGAGCGTATTTGTAATTGGACATCTCTGGTTATTTGTGGAATTTCTTTATGACGACTATTCTACCGTATGTGGAATTCTTTGAAGATAAGGTTTACTTGGGACAGAATCCTAGTCAAGATATGATTTAATTTGAATAAAATCACCATATCTTGATTAAGATAAGATGCAAAATTTTGGTGATTTTTGGACTCTTTTTAATAGCCAATTTCAGTAATCATATCTATCTAAGGCAATTGAATATTTTTGGTGATTATAATTTAGATTGGGTAGCTATGTTTTCTATCTATTACGTGATTTTTTTAGGCTATCTGGTTGTTGTTTTTGGTGGAAAAAAATTCAACAATTTTTAAGTGGTTACAACTCTTTTGTTTATGATGTTTCAATGATGAAATGTTTGTTCGATTGTTGAGTTTTCATGGCTGCTATACGTGGGATGTCATAATGATAATATCAAAGGTTCATAATAAATTTCTTAAAAGACACCTTCTTATACTTTCGTTGATGAAGCTGTATATTTAGGGGAGTTGTTATTTTATCTCAAGTGTTGTCGTTGTTTATGTCTTTATTGTTTCAATCACTTAAGTTGTTCAATTATCATCTTTATTATTAAACATTGTTGTGAAAATCCTCTATTGAGGTTAGCGCGAGGTGGTTACGTTATTGGGAGTGAAAAATTTCACGAGGTGTGAGATCAAGTGGATAGTGTCAAGGGTTGAATGGTGTCGGCTCAATAAAGCCTTGTTTAAAAATATTGTTTTTAGATGAAAGTGATTAATGTAGGTGAGGGCCTTGCAGATATAGACAAGGTATACCGAACTACGTTACCAAATCTCGAGTGTTGATTTCTATTTATCATTTTTTAAGCTTTACAATTTATAGCCTTCAAAATACGACAAGTGCACAGATCGTGATTTATAGTATGTAGGGTTGATCCACGAGGAAGGTGAACTAATATAATCCTATGTTATTTAAGGCTCGGAAAAATTAATAAAATGAAAATGAAAATTGCAAAGAAAAGTAAATATAGGAAAGTGACTATCAAGAAATTAATTTTTAAAATCAACAAAAAAAGAAATTGAAATTAAGCAACACAAAAGTCATAAAGGGAATTAACTAAGAAGAGTTACCATTTTATAAGAGAGGGGATTTTTCCTATCATCAATGCTAATCTAGTCAGTTATGTGTTATTGTGGTGTCGGTTCTAGACTATCATTGGGTGGATTACTTTCTTTCAAGTTATAATCATCGAACCCTAAATCATAAACCCTAAGTGAATCATGGAATTTGCAATCTCTCAATTAACAAAAGACCCAAAACTCTAATTAGATCTTACGCCCTCTAATAAACTACTGGATCTCACACAGGATCTCTCTCCACACAATAATCGATATGATTATTTACGTGGTCTATTGGATTACTTAACTCTCATTATTATAACCCAATCATTTTCACCCATTTCACCTTCTCATTTATTATCGAAATATGCAAATACCACAATTAATCATAACACTCAATCACAATAACACAAAATTATAACTATATTACCATTAAATTAAGTTCAAATCTTAAAGGAAAATTTAGAACATCATCAACAATCCAAGATTCATCATCATACAATCCATTATTATCTCAAAGATTAAATGAATCAAAGTAAAGATAGAAAGGAGAAGGGAAAGATCGACATACAAGCTCCAACTTTTATTAAGACCACTTATTCCAATTCAGACTAAATCTATACGACGAGTGGCCTCGAAGTATAGCACACATAAATCTATACTTAATAGTATTTTTCAAAACAAACATATCTCCTGAAAATCATATCTCCCAATCCCGACATCGAAAAATAGCAAACTTTATGTCCACGAAAAGCTCTCGACAGAGGCTACAAGTTTCATGTTCATCATTTTCTCGAATTTGACCTAAATCAAATAGTCAACTTTTTATCCTAAAAGTCAAACTTTCAAGCCAACTTTGACTGATCATAACTTTCACTCCCGATATCGAAAAATTGCAAACTTTATGTCTACAGAAAGCTCTTAACATAATCTACAAGTTTCATGTAGATCATTTTATCAAATTTTGCCTCAAACAAAAGTCAACTCTGAAAGTCAAACATTCTCTCTCTAAAAAGTCAAACTTTCTAAATCCTTCAAATTTTCACACTTTTTCTTTTTAATTCTTGCTATCTAACTTCATTTCAATCAACTCATCCACTTTTGAAAACTTCTTATTTTTACTCAAAGATCGGGGTCCAACAGCTCAGATAGTGAAAAAAAAGGAAAAAGCTTAGATGATTTGAGTTTTATATGGATAAGATATTTAAGTTAACATTAAGTTCCAAGTTATGACGTTCTTTTATTTAGTTGATAATTTCATAAAAGCTCTAGTACAATATGTAATTTACATAGGATTTAGATTGGCAAAATCAAGAAGGCAATGATAAAGGAAGAAGTAAAATAACTAAGTCAATACAAAATGATAAAGAGGGGACTTTAAGTGACATGAAAGGTTAGCAAATAATTTGACCAAAATAAGAGTACTTGTTCAAGAAGTGAGAAAAGGAGACAATAAATACTATTATAGTTCTTTTTGGATATTATGTTAACAATTACCTTGTTTGTGAATAGACAGCTTCAAACTTGCCTTCTTTTTATTTATTGTGAGGACAAGTTACACATGTAATACATAGTAAATAGTTAATGTCATATTACTCAATGATGTTGAACATAATGTGTCATGGTTAATTACTTAAACCTTTTTAAGAGCAAGTAACACAAGTTTAGATAGTGTTATTTTCTATAGCCCTACTATCAAGTAAAATCAATGGAATATTATTCATTTCCATACCTATATATTTTGAATAGCATTATCTAGCTACTTTTTTCTAGAATCTTTAAATTAGTATATGTAAATGAACAATCAAAATTAAAGAATTTAATTTATGAATAGTTTATTGATTTGACAACAAAAAGAATGTTAAATAGGAAAATTTTTGGTGAAAATGATTAGGCAATAGTCCCCTTGATTCTAAGAATATTATGAAATCGCACAAAAGGTTATCTTGGCCATTATGCCACATATGATATTACTTAGGCAATAATTAAAGTGTACATAAATCAAAATAGATATTGTTCTGAAGCAACAACAATTTCAAAAGTTGATGATTTTTCTTCTTATAGTCAATTTCCAAACTTTTTGTATTTGCAAAAAATTTTGAAACCTTTAACTTAGGATGATCTTTAGATACAAATGACAATTAATATTCTTAGCATCCAATACATTTACTTAATTAAGTATGCTAAATACAAAAGCTTTATCAACAATTAAAATGACCCTATATTAAAATACTTTATGGTAGTTTCCAAAATAAGATCTCAAATAAAATGCAATTATAGGTCAAGTCCAAATCATGCACTAATTAGCATTCATAAGACCACTAAGATTTATGCAATTTTTACATAATAGGAAAAAAAATCAGAGATCAAACGTCATATTAAGATTCTAAAATCATATCAAAAATTAAAATAAATCAAAATAAATAAGCTAAGACCTTAACCTAAATATCTATTAAAAGATATTTTATAGCCCTCAATGCTTCTTAGAATTCTTGAAATCTTTATAAATAATGCATTTGGGACCCCAAAATCTTTTCCTCCACTCTTGTGCTTTTCATTGGTAACTAAAATTTTAAAGAATGACACTTTTGGGATTCCCAAAATCTTCTCCTCCACTCTTAAGCTTTTCATTGATGATTAGTGAGAAAGAATCAAAGCAAGGCTTGAAACAAATAAAACAAAAATTAAGAAAAAAGTGCTGCTCGCTCCAAATATTTCACAAAAGGACTAAGATATCCTTTATAGTTATTTCTAATACCAATTTACTTTAACATTTATAAAATAACATGTCATATACACTCAAATATATTTTTATTACATCTCTACCATGGGATCATTAAATTGTGAAACGTGACATGCCAATTATACAATTATGGCCACGTAGATATTGATGTGATTGCTATGAATTTTATTTTTATTTTAATACAAAAATAATTTGATTTTTAAAATAAAATTAAGAAGAATAAGAAGTCTAAAATTGTCTGATTACAATAGTTCATAGATCCTTGTTTGCACTCCCACTATTTTCCAAAATCCTTCTTCACTTTTACCATTTTCACCATTGTCTTCTTTAAATGATCGTCGTTAACGACTATTACAACTAATGCACAAATAATCATAAATTCCTTGATGTCATTTTCATTTTCATTTTCTCCCTCTCTTGAAGATGATAACTTCTAAAAAGTGGATGAGAAATCATTAGAAACTTTAATTTCTTACAATCTCTGGGGATTTAGAGTATGAGGCTTATAAGGAGATTTAGGGTTTGATAAAGCGATTGGCTAGATTTCAGAAAACTTGACTTATGATTTATTAAAAATTTGCGTTTAATTTACGAAAATTATATTGGAATATGTTTTAGTTTAAATTTTAAGTTAATTTAATATTAAAAATATTAAAACTAAATTCATAATAGCCACAGTACCATCTAATTAACCAGAATTACATCGTTGATATACCATGTATCACGGTTTAACAGTGTCATGATGGAGATGAAACCTAACCAAAAATATGTTTGAGATGCAAATTGTGCCATTTTGAAGGAGAAAAACTATTATCAAAGACAAGGGTTATCTTACCCTGCGTTTGGTTAGTGTCCGCAGGGGTGAGGACAGTGGACAAGGACACTAAAGTCCTATCCTTCATCGTGTTTGTTTGTTGTCTTCAATGAATTTTGTCCTGTCTTAAGAAGACAAAGACACAAATTTATGTCCGTTCCACAACTGAGGTACAGAGAAAATCTGTCCAACGGACAAGATGAAGGAAAGATGCAAATAGCCTCATTTTACATCTGAAACCTAAAACAAAAACGAAGCTCCATTGATGCCCTCAGCTCTCCTCTTTGTTAGGCTTCGTCTCCACTGATAGGCGCGGTAAGTAATATTTTTTCTTGCAAAATCTTGTCTTCTCTTCCCCCTTCTACGCATATGGGTGTTTCCTTTTCTCCTTCTCTCTCTATTCTCTATAAGTTGGTCATCTATGTTTGCATCTGTGCTGCTAGATTTATCCCCTCTCCAATGAACCTCGCTTTTCGCCAACCCCGCCTGCTACCA
>JANSVB020000417.1:2032947-2044196 GCA_025504935.2 Erythroxylum haughtii
CAACTCTAAAGGATTTATTCACTACTTACCTTTTGAAAACTCCAAAATCTTCAAGCCCTAAACTCCATGCAATTTACTTACTTCACTGAGGACAATGACTAGCTTCTGGTTTTTCTTAGGGTAGAAGACACAGATAGCAAACTGGGTTTGGTGTAGGAAGAAAAAGTAGAGGAATCTCTTAGAAGGAGTTCGATGGAAGGCTTTGTGTATGGAAAGAAAACTTGAAGATGATCTCAATGAAGAATGAACTTAGACATATAACTTAACCTTTTAATTCTCAGAGAACAGCAACCTACTTCCAGGAAGAGTACAAAGCCTAAGTGACACTTGTCACTTCCCTCACATCTAAGCTCTAACTTAATTTCTTTTGAAACTAACTCCCCTAACTCTCATCTTTATAATTTAACTATTTCCAAATCTTCATTTGATGTCTTTTTCCTATTTTCTATAATTGTTTCTCAAAATTTATGCCTAAATTCACTAAATTCACAAGTACAACTTTCTTGCTAACCAGTAGAATTTTCAATATAGATAAAATCAAAATTTTCAAAACACCTAAAAATTTCAACACAATCAAATTATATCTAGAATTATTCATAAATGCATGTACAATTATTTTCATGTGCCACAACTTCACTATTCAAATGTATGTGTAAGACATAATATGCATGAACATAGAAATGCATTCCTATTTTCTCTGTAATCTCTCACATTTACAATTTTAGTCTTAACATGGATAACGGGATGTTACACAAAAGCTTTTTCAAGTGCTTGCCATACATGAAAGGAGCTCTTGAGGCCAACAATATAAGTAAAGACTTCTTCAGTGAGTGAAGCCAGCAATCAGGAGAGAACAAGTTGATCTTTCTGAAACCATGATGAAAATTCTAGATTTGGCACTTGTTGATTATTATCACTGAGGGTCATCATAGGTGGACGAGGAATGGTGCCATCAATATAGCCCATTAGATTATGACAGTTCAATAGAGGCTCGAATTGAGCCTTCCATGCTACATATTTCTTACGGGTGAGTTTTATAGAGAATGAATGGGAAGGTTGGGTAGTAATGGACGTTTGGGAAGATGAAGCAGGAACAAGGGTAGTTTGTTGAGAAGCATTAGTGGAAGTCATGTTTGGTTCTGATACCATGTTAAAATTACAAGTGCAAAATATATTTTTGGGCTTAAGTAATCTGCATTCATTGTTCATATATAAATATAAATAAGGTTGCTAAACTATCGGAGAGATGATTTCCATTTTGAACATCAGTATCTCAACTGAATACAGGTACAACAAATCCTAATTATTTGCAACTTTTACCATTATCTTGACAGAGATGACTAACAAAAATCAATAAGTCATTCCCTTCTTAAGTGTGTAATTTTTGTCAAACTAGAGACCATTGAAGGTGGATTATTGTATGAAGTGATGCTTAAAAGTGGCTTCAAATCTTCTATTCCATTTTTACTATGCCGATGTGTTACAAACAATATCCAACTATATAATAATTAATTGAGAGAAAATTTGTATGATTGAAAATTGTTTGAAACAGATGGGCGTAGCAAAAACAGAACAGGAGATTTAAAGCCCTTAAAAATAGCTAGTAGTGGGACAACCTATAAGCAGGCATATGATTGGACTGCTGAAAGAGGCGACTGGAAAGTAGTACAAAAGATCAAATTTCTACCGTTTAGTTTAGATATGAAATGTTGACGGCTACGAGTGGTTAAAGGCATTTGGTTCCATTCTTTTTTTCTATATATTTTTGTTTCTATTTTTATTAAAAATAAAAACTTATTATAAAATATTATGAAAACATTTTTTTTAATTTTATGTAAAGTTATTGTAATTTTTTATTTTTAAAAATAAAAACAAACAGTCTCAGATTTTTTGTTTCGCCTAACAAGTTACATCAACAATATTAATATTAATAAAAATACTAACACTAGATTAAAATTAAAAAAATTAAATATTTAAATATTTAATTGGCATTTTAAAATTTAAACTATAATTAAAAAATTAAGTAAATATTTTTTTAATTTATAAACTCAAACTTGAATTCGAGACATCAAATATTAAATAATTTTAATAGCCTTTTTTTTGGAAATAGAAAATTGAATAAATGAAAGAAGAATTAAAGTACATAGACGTAAGATAAGAAGGCGTTCTTAACGAACAAACTAGTAAATATACTACTACAACATAGAATAGATGAAATTGAAGTGTTCTGTAGCGACATTATGCTTTCATCATTATAAATCCTCTTATCGAAAAAATTAGCCCCCATTGAGAATCAACTTGAACATACTTTTAAATACGTAATGTCGTGCAAGCTGCAAGATAAATGAAGATTCTTTGACAAAGCAATCTTACGAATATCAGAGATTATCAAAGAGATCAACCTTTTTTTTGTCAAAGATTTGAGCTGGAATCATCAAAGAATCCGTTCTCTCCAAAGCGAGTAAATACAAACTCCCAAGATAATCGTAAGAACAGGTCTAGATGATAGCCTATTTTACTGACTGAGCCACCAAAACAGGAGCATAATTATGAGCTAATGTGATGATTACCAATGTTGATTATATAGACGATTTCAATGAAGTTGTATATAGATTAATACAAGGATGTAAGATTTTAAGCATTCTTTTAAAACCCAGATAATTGAGACTAGTCTAACGAGTAAATCAAGTAAATTAATGAAATTTGAAATTGATTATGCTCGGGTGGTGACATCTTGATCCTGTATATGGTTTTAAATTTTTCTGAAAACAAAAATTATTTAATGTAATAAAGATGGCACCACCCGTGCATAAAATGCAAATGAAACATTAAGTATAGTTCTCTAATTGTTGTTATTAAACAGTTGACTGTTCTCCTGTATTTTTCACACACACACAAACGCAATATATATATATAATTATATATAACTTAATAAATTGAGTTAACAAAAAAAGATATTTATGTATTACGGAGTTGATTTTAAGGCATTTTTTCTAAGATTAGTGATATCATAATTCATTTTTGTCTGGATTACTGACGTGAATTAGATAATCACGTTTTCATATATCGTAATTTAAACTTTAGACAAACATTTTTTACTACTAGAGTTTCGAAATCTTATAAATAAAAGGAGATCCCTGCTTCCCTCACATTAGATCAACTCCTCGGTATTTCGTGTACTTCAAAGAATCCATCTGCAATGAGGGGTTTATCACCATTTAAGTGGTCATTTGTTGCCACTATCTCTTCAGATCCTTTTTACAGGTCTTCAAATCATCTGTGTCGTATTTCGCAGTTTCCTTTGTTTTAACAACATCTAAATTATCTATTTTTTTTCTCTTAATTATTATCTAATTAGATATTATTTGGAAAATATGGGCACGAAAAAACGGTACAGATAATTAATTTGAATCTTTTACTGGCCACTCATATCATTGTATGGACATAATTAGTCAAATAGTTTCTCGAACCTGCCTCTGGTTGTATGGCCATAATTATATTTGCTAACGTGAGAAAGAAGAGTAATTGCTACATCCCATTGTATAGAATAATTTGGCTTAGCTAATAAGAACAAGATTTCTATCAATTTCACCGAATATAGAGCTGGCTACATGTTGGGATGAATGGACGTAACATACTGTATACATGATAACAACAGTACAACATGAAAGATATAGTGATTTTTTTTCCTTAATTGGTGTATTTTCAACTATGGGAGGTAGAAAGGTGCATAATTAAAGAAAGTGACAGAAAGATACATCACTAAACAAAGTGACAATAATAGGAAAAGAAAGGCTCGGAATTCTTTGTTTGTGTGATAGAAAATGGGATTGGGAGGTGAATAATAATTTAACGAGAGCTACGAGAAAATATCGGCAGGACCATATCTTGGTTACGTTCTGACGGGGATAGGAGAAATGTAATGTTGGTTCAAGTTAGACAAAACCAAGAACCTATCAAAATAGATTTTTAGGAACCAAAGGTAGCCTTTGTTCGATGTAACAAAAAACGGTCGTATCCTGGATTGAATGTGAAAGAGTAATAAACGAAGTAGAAAATACTTAATTTCGGTTTCATAATTTCAAACGAACTCTTTGAAACTGAAATGAGCGCGAATCTTTCACCATCTTCAAGGGAATTGTTCATGGGGATGCGGTCAACATCTTTCTATAGTTTTTAAAAAACTTGAGCTCTCTTAACGAATCCGAGAATCCTTATACTTACGAATGATATGAACAACCGTAAAAAGCCTTAACATTTATATATAGTTTCTATATCGAGCTTCTCGATCATAGGCTCGATATGACCCTAGTCCACACTGATCGGGATCCTTTTTTACTTAGACTTCTACCAATTGATTTAGATTATTTATTTGACTACTTTATTATCATTTTCTAAATTAAATTACGTAACTTAACTAATAAATTTTAAAAAAATCAAAAAATACAATTAAATATTGTCCGACTTGATGAGAAAATTCAAAATTATCTAACTCACAAACCCATTCCCAACCGTATTTTCCTTCCAAGACTTCTATAACTAATTTCCAATTTGCATAAATGATACAAATAAGGGTGGTTGATAAACATCTATGGTATTGGCGACTCGCACTTCTTTAGACCACATCTTATGGTATTTAAGAAGGTTTTAATTCTATTAAAGTAACCGGAGATAGATACTATTTTCTTAATTTGAAACAAACCTTATATTAATATGAAGGTAAAAAGTGTATTTTTTTATTATAAGATCCTTATTAAAATACAATTTAAATTCTAATATTTTAGATTTTGTGAGTCATTGAAAAATAACTCTATAAAATTATGTACTAGTAAATCTCTTCACATTCTTGTAAAAAATGACACACCAATGTGGACTCCTGCTTGATACGTCTCACTCAATTGGGCTTGCCGTTGTCTATTCAATTAATTCTAGCTATGAAATTATGACAACTGAGTTTGGAGATTATAAACTGTTGTTTAATACACTTTGCTCGAATGTGCTTCTTAGCAAAGTACATTCAAGTAGTATCGTAGGATTATATGTTTATATTAAAAAAAAAATATGACACATCATATTAATAAAAATTTAATTTTATCTTAAAATTTTAATTATTAAAATTTAATTTGAACATTTAAAATTAAAAATTATATTTTGAACTATAATTAAAATCTAATTGTGAAAATCTTAATATTAAAATGTTTTTTTTAACTTATACACCTCCGTATCAATAAAAATAACAGAAAATATTTGATAGATTATCAGTGTACACTAAATATCTTCAAACATGTCGATACCTAATCATGTGACTTTATACTGGCACCAATTCTTTTTCAGGAAAAATATCTACATAATTAAATTCTAAAAAGGATGTTTGTTTGCAAATGTAATGCAAGGAAGTTGGAGAATCAAAATGAAGGCCTTAATCTTACATTTATACGCTATCCATGAACACAAGAAGTTGCTGATCATTCACCGGGAGGATATTGAGAGAAGCCTAGGAGGCTTCAAAGCATGGTTGATTTTTAGTGACAAATATTGGCGTTTTAAACGGTTTTTACCTTATAATTTATATGTAAAACAAATGTTACCTAAACCTGCCTTCTCTTGGGATGCACGTCACGTTCAGAATAGAGATAAGGTTTCAGATATTTACATGCGTTATCTTGCCTCTGTGTTCAAAAAAATACCACAAGTAGAATTATTATTGTTCGATTATGTTGCCCACAAAGATATATAATTTCTGTGATGGAAACGTTTGTAGTGCATGGAACGCCGGTTTTCGATTCATGGTGTCTGGGCCATTATCTGATTGAAAGGATCGATACCAATGCACAAACAAACCACTTTGACGTCTCAAATATCTTTCTAATAAGTCCACTAGAAATAACTTGATCTTGAGACTAGAATCTAACTTGTTTCATTTTAATTTTTGATAGAAAAAGAGATGCATGTTGTAGATGAGATTCTGAAATTTTCTTTTTTTAGTTTTCTATTATTTTTATGATTTATTTTATTATGAAAAATATGGTTATACTGTTGTATTTTAGGGATTTGACTCAATTATTATGTTCATGTAATTGCTAAGATGGATTAAGATGAAACTAAATTGAATATAAATAAAAGAGTGTAATAAAGAGGTATATTAGTTCAATATATAATCAAAAATTGAATATTATTAGATGTTTTATGTAATAGATATATGAATATTTCATCTGGCTTAAATTTTTCATAGCTATTATAAGATCTCCTTAGGAATTTGTTTTCTTTTGAAGCTATATAAATTCATACTATATGTAGAATTTTTTTTTAGAATTCAAATATATATTATATATCATAGCTATTTTCCTTTCAAAAGTGATCCTATCAAAATTTCTTTTTCTTTTCCTGTCACTTGAACTCTTCTTTGTTTTTCCCCACATATTTGTTACCGGTATGAACACGTCGTCCACTAGTGCTATTGAAAATAAAATAGTTTATAACACTAATGACCCAAACAAGACATTGATAAGCATTGATAGGCATCAATGATTCAATGTTGCATACTGATCTCCTTTAAAACTCAACTCATCTAATTATGTCTCACGGAAGCTTGAATTTCATACTTTTTTCATAGGAAATATGATCCCTTAGGATATGTTGACGACTCCAAACCTTGTCAATAGGAAAACAATACCAGTAGCTAGAGTCACTATCACTACAAAAAAAATGTAGATTAGCGACGGAAAATTAGCAACGGAACAATTTCCGTCGGCAATTAATGACGGAAATATGCTTTCCTATTTTGATACTTTCGGTGACTATAAAGACTTTTATGGTTTGTAAGAATGATGAACAAGTGAACACAAGATGGAAAAAAACTCTTCTAGAGAGATACATGGTCATATAGAGTACTATATACTTGTGTCTTGAATTATACAGTCGTGTGGATCAACTATATACATCTTTGTAAATGTGTGAAAGAATGTATGAAGATCAAAGACATACACGATCGTGTACATGCCTGAGTGAAGATACACACCCATGTGTGGAGACCGTGCCACTCTTTGTTATTGTGTACAATTGCGAGTGACACAATGCTGAAGCTAAATGTTCACTTACACGAATGGTGAAAAAAATTTGTTTCATGATATAAACAAGAAAAAAAGACGTAGGTTTTTGTATAGAGTGCATCTATAACGTCCAAAAGTAAGGAAAAACAGAGAGGGAAAATAGTGTTGTATTCTCATCCTTATTTAATTAGTTTTTGGATTGGTTTGAGTAATTATTGATTGTGATATCAACTTTGGTTTTAATTCTACAACTTTCTAAGATAACTTTTTGTAGGTGAGAGCTCAACTTTTCTATAAATACTTATTCAGATTAGTGGATTTACTTGTCGGTTTGTAAAATGATTTTTTCTATCTACACATAAGGGTTTTTCATGTAAATCTTGGTATTTGTTTCATCTCTAAGTTTCTTATTCTCATATTGCTTTACTGGTATAAGTTGAAGATTTATTTCTTGTTGTTGATATTTGGTTAATCTTTTAGAGAGTTACATTATTATCTCCTAATGAATGGTATCAGAGACATCGTAATGAAAAGTGGAAACAACTTTATGGTCAAGTTAATATCATCAAATTACTCGATTTGGAGGCCCATGATGGAGGACCTTTTGTATTGCAAGGATCTATTTGATCCTATTAATGTGGATAAGGGTCTGAAGGATGATGTTCCTTCAAAACCTAAAACGCTGTTAGATAGAGAAGGAGAAAAGATGAAGCGAAAAACTTTAGGCACTATTAGACAATAGATTGATAATAACATATTCAATCATGTGTCTTAAGAAACAAATCTTGTTAAGCTATGGAATAAGCTAAAAGGTCTATATGAAAAGAAGTCTGCTCATAAAAAAACTTCTTTAATTAAGAGGCTTAAAATCTTGAAGTTGAAAGTTAAGAAATTAGTTTGTCACATTTACATACAAGTAGCACTTCAATATCTCATTCACATATCACAATCATCAGACCTTCTTGTCCAAAATCAACATAACCAAATCACATTTAGTCAATAATTCAAACAAAATAAAACAAACAATCAATCGAGAGAAACCGTCTAGGTTACTTACAGTTTGCTCCAGAAGCTATTGCCTCAAAGTCCCAACAATGTTTGGAAGATGGCCTGCAACATCTCACTACCACATGATACATACCTAAACATTCAAGCATATTTAAGTACATATCCTATGATAATGGCATGTTAGAGCAAAACCAAAACCAAATTATACATGACATAATCTAACATAATCGAAAGTCACTAAATTTTAAAACCATTCACTACACTACTTCAAACAAGTTTACACTATTTCCTTTAGACAAATATTTACATGATCTCATATAGGTTCTAACGAAAATACAACAAAATACAAGACATGATACTCCTGGAGTCAGCTATGCTTACTACAATAACATAACCTCTAACTCCACCATGTTTACTTTTAAAAAAAAGCTTTTGTTTCACATGTTGTCTATACTACTTATAACTCCACCATGTATGTTCAAAGTATTAGCACTATTCAAACACCTAAGTTGTCCTTGCCTAATGCTTTTCTTATTCCTAAACTTTCTCTAAATATCATCTCTAATGCTCTATTATGTGAACTTAGTGTGATTTCTTTTATCATAGTTTTGGTATATAACATCTTAGAGAGGTGAGATCCTTGGGATAAGGCATAAACTTAGATGATTGTTGTAACTTACTTCCCTTCATCTTCCATCCAAACTTACTTGGCACTCTTTTCTTAGTCATCTTTTCAATTTTACTTAGATCTTTGATTTATAATGTTTTTTTTTCAATTAGGTCAATTCTAAAAACTTTGATTATGTTTGATGCTAACTTTAGAAAAGTCATATCTTACCTTTTATTAATAGTGATTCTATTTCTTTAGCACCTTCTATTATGATTCATTTTACTATTTGAAGATCAACTCCTTATGACACTATGGTTTGTTTGTGATATTATATGATCTTTATTGATTAATTTTCTAATTATACATATAATTATCTTTTGCTTTATAAGTCTGAGTTATTTTCTATTTATTCTCAATTTGCAAATATGATTAATACTCAATTTGTTTGAAAAATCAAAATTTTATGAACTAATAATGACATGGAATATAAATATAAATATTTCACTAACTTTCTTAGTTAGTAAGGAACAATTATTCAAATATCTTGTCCATAAATCTCTTAATAGAATGAGAGGGCTAAATGAAATCATAGACACATTTTTAATACTATTTAAATTATTTGTTATTATTATTGTCTATATCATCAATTGTATTCCTTCCTTTGACATTGGTAACATCACTCCTTATTAATGTTCGTATAATTATACTCCTAACTACCAAAGTCTTAAAGAATTTTGCAATGCTAGTTTTTGTCTTCAACCATATGAGTACACATAACTAGAATTATGAGAATGATTATATTCCTTTTTAGGATATGTGAAATAACAAAAAACATTGGGATCCCTTATCTCAAAGAATTATTATAGATTTTTCTCTAATTCCACTATATCCTTATTTCCTAAAATTTCTCTTGAACGATTATTCATTAACAGTTCTAATAGTTTAACATAACCTAAATATGATCCCATTACTCTTTGTTAAATATGGATCCATTACATTCTCTAAATGTATGGATCCATCACATTCTCTAAATGAACTTTCTTCATCTGATCAATAACTAGAACCTCCTACTTATTACTTTATTCCTTGTTATACTAATTGAATAAGTCACCTTTTTTCCATCTTCAAGAGTTTCATATTTAGTCCACTTTTTTCTCTCTATATGAACCTTGCACCTATTACGAGGAAAGCTTGAACCTCTATGGTAGAAGATAATGGTAAAAGAATTATATGCACTTAGTAACATTAATACTTGGGATATGGCTAGTTTGTCTACAAATAAGTGTGCTGTTAGTTATGAACTTGAGCTGATGGATTAGTAAAATCACATAAATCCACCTTATCATTAAAGCTTTACCCAAGAATATAATATTGACTATGAGGATACAACTACTTATATGGCCCTTTTAACCTTAGTTATTCTAAATGGATGTCAAAATTGTCTTTCTTAATAGTGATCGTATAGAAGAAGTGTATATGAAAAATCTACCTAATTATGATCATCCATCTAATATAGTTTGTCATATTTATATAGTCTTGTATATACTTAAACAAGCTCTTCAAGCCTAGGCTATCAAATTTGGAACCACTATTAGTCTCTTTGATTTTTAATCTAACTCTTATCATGATTCCTTAGTCCTTCATAAAATAGACAAAACATATAATCTTCTTCTCATTTATGTCGATGACATGATAATTACTATAATGACACTCAAGACATCTCCATTCTGAAATATTTTCTATATCAACAATTTAATATAAAGGATTTGGGTAACCTAAGTTATTTTTTAGCCCTAAAGTTTCCTCTGATTCCTAAAAAAGGTCCAACAATGAGAAGACCATGCATTTCTTTTCTTATGGGTCACGTTTAATATGTTACTAATTTTATCTCTCATGCTAGTATCACTAAAACTAAGTAAGCACTTCAATGGAATCCAATGTTCATATTTTAACTATTAATGGGACTATTCTTAATGAAGGCACTCTTTATTGTCAACTATTTGGAAACCTTACTTATCTTACTGTCACTCACCTTAATATTGCTCATATTGTTCATAATGTCAGCTAATTCATCACAGTATCTGTTAAGTCAAAGTGACTTTACTGAAATGTGATTTTGATGTGTAACAAAAAGAGTTCAAATAAAAGTAGTTAGAAAAGCAGACGCAGCAAAACAAAAGTAGAAGAAGCAATACAGACGTAGACGCAAAGCAGACGCAGACGCAAACGTAAAATAAAACAGACGAATACATGAATAGTAAAGAAGATGCAGAAGAAGAAAAGAAAGCAAACGTAAGAGTCAGTTCGGGTTAGTTACAGAACTCAACTGATTAACCGTTTCTTTCAAGATCAAGAAACAAGATTCAAGAAGCAGTTGGAGACAAAGTATATAAATACAAGTCGAAGTCGATGATTGCAAAGTTAGACAAAGCAAGAGCAAAAGCAAAAATGCTAGTGAATTACATTTACGCGATCACAAAAGCATTATTGAGAGATTACTGTGTGAATTAGCCAAGAGCTAATATTGCTGTAACAAGTTCTTTTTCATATACTTTTGAAAAAGTAGAGCAGATAGCCTGCAG
>JANSVB020000417.1:2093533-2107209 GCA_025504935.2 Erythroxylum haughtii
TCACTCTTTCTACTCCTTCTACTCCTTATTTTCAATAAAATCACATTTAATATCAATTATACCCGGAAGTTGTCAATAAATGCATGTACACTTTTTATTCTAAACATTACGTATTTATGTGCATATATGCTAACATGATGCATGAGCAAAAAAATGCATTGTCTTAATTTCTCTTTGAGCTCGCATGTACTAAAATTTCGGGTCATAACCCTTAATATGAGGACGGGATGTTACTCTAATAGACTATAAGTTCTACTCTCCCTATTTTTTTAAAAAAGGTATCATTGTTAATGTCGACCCCAAGGTCAACTAAAGCCTTATCTATTTTTAAACTACCAATTATGCAAGGGATATAGAAACTCGTAGGGTTTGGTTGCTACTCTGCTAGTTTGATTTTCTTAGTTGAGCACTCCTTGCTCAACACTAAAGTCTCCAACTTCTCCTTATTAAACAATTTCTCTTTGAAAGATTCAATTTTCTTTGGTAACTACAAAAGAGATTCAATAAATGGTAAAGTCATTTTTAATTTGTTTTAAAAGGTCAAGGAATCTATTTAACTCTACCTCTAACAAATTTCTCTCTACTCTGACAAGATAGGGAATTATAGGTTGATACTCCTTGATTCTCTCCAGGTTTCATCCACCTTTAGCTTTTGGGTGGCTTTCAGTAGTCACCTTCTTCTCTTCTTGGTGCTTCTTCTTGGTGGTTTGGGAGAATGAAATTGTCTTTCCTTTAGATTTATTTCTGTTATGCTCAAAAAATTGCATTTTGTCTTTCTGCAATTGTCCTTGCCAATTTGTTGATTCTAATTTCTAGGTATGGATGCATTAGTTTTCTCATGCTTCATTTTGGACTCTTGAAAGAATTCCACTATTAGCTTGTCTATACCAGGCTTCTTGTGTTGTGATGCTTGCTACTATAATCCTAAAGGAGGTTTGCTTTTCCCATGAAAAGTTAGGGTGATTCCTCCAGCTAGGATTGTAAGTATTGTTGGAGGGATTGTTTTGGGGTCTCAGAGCATTCCAAAAATTATTTACATGCTTGGGCTATGATGATTAATAATCCTATCCTTAATGCTCTCGAGCACACACCTTGCAATGTATCACTCTTCCTTGTGGTGCCATTAAAAATCTATCTTTTTGTTTAAGGCTTCAACTCAGGTCGCTAACTACACCACTACATCTACTTCATATACTCCTACTGGCCTATTGGTTTATGCTTGACTCAAGCACCACTATTAGTTGTTTATTGCCATATCCTCTATTAAATCTTGATTCACCTCTAATGTTTTGTTATTTAGCATCCTGCAATTGTCGCATCGATAAATTTCCTTATTTTTTGACTTATCCCATTATAGAATCTTTGGATTTGCATCCACAGTTGTAGTCCATGATGTGGCATCATCTCAACGTCTCCTTAAATCTCTCCCATATGTCATATAATGGTTTACCTTTAGTTTAGGAGTAGTACGAGATATCAATCCTCAATTTTACAGTCTTAACAAATGGGAAGTACTTTAGCAAAAAAAACTTTACCACTTATTCCCACATAGGTAATAAAGAATGTGGCATGAAATTTAATCACTATTTGGACTTCCCTCTTAAAGAGAATGGGAATAGACACAATCTGGTGGCCTGAACATTCCATTTATCTTGAAAGTGTCACAGATCTCTACAAAGTTAGAGATGTGAATGTTTAGGTCTTTATCCCTTATTATGTCAAATTGTACTAACTGTTGCACTATCTGGATGATGCTCATCTTGATCTTGAAGTTATTTTCTTGGACAGTCGGTCTTATGATGTTAGACCCTACACTAGTTAAGTCTAGCATAACATAGTCAAAAATAGTTCGTGGTTGGTCAATCATGATGTATGATTCTTTTGTATCTACTTAACATTCAAATCTTCTATCCGAAGATCTAGTTCAAACTCACACACTTGCATCATTCGAAGATTCTTATGCACTGTTCTAAATTTTGCATCTGCATCTATCAAGTTCTCAAATGTGTTCCAGGTCATAAACTAACTAGAGGTCTAATTTAAAAAAAATATGTAAAATAAAAAATAAAGCAGAATAAAATAAAATAGTAAGGACTAAATTAATAAAATTAAGGCTTTCCTAACACTTAAGTTAACTATAAGTGTAGCATAGCTGTAACTAACACAAGCAAGTGCAATTCGATTCCACGAAGACAATGATTACCCATAATTACCTTTCTTATACTATCTAGCCTACAAATTAGATTTTGATCTTTAACTAAAAATAGTACTTAAACAATTAAAATAAAGTAGGAAACAATAATGAATGCAAGAACACAAGAATTAGTAAACAATCAATATCAACAATTAGTGTCAAGGTAATGAATCGCCCTAAAACATTAGATAATTAATCTTTTATCATGCAATTGTTTTATTGGCTATTGGACCATGGAAATTGCTATATTATTCTAATAGCTGTCTCGAGACTACTAATAACTAATCCATAGATTTATTAACTGAAATTATTCAGTTTAAAGTTTCTAGGATTGCTTTATCAATTTGTGAATTCTGTTATTAGGTTTGACCCTAATGTAGAGGATTTATATCGACTTATCTCTAGGTTTGTAATCAACACCTTTCAATTATGGTAGATCTATTCACCCATAGGATTTCTCAATCTCTATGTTATGAAATTAGATTATATGCTAATATTCCAGATCTATTAGAACATACTTAAAACACATAATTGAATCATAATAGATCAACCAAAACAATTGCATTAAATAAAAGAATAACATCATATTGTAGCACAAATTATGGTTCATCACACCTAGACACTAAAAACCGTTTAGATATATATAATACAAAATGTAATCAAAGATAAACAAGAAAAAAAAAACAGAAAACAATGAGTTCATATTTTTAAATCTCCCTTTCTATTTTATCGAATGTTCTTGCAAGTTTGAGGATTGATGCTGTAATCCATTAAATGTTTTCATGATTTCTTTGCATTCTCCCCTTTTCTGGATCAACGTCATCCCCTTTGAATGTTCTTCATGTCTGGAATTTACTCTAAAAGTCTGGCCCCCTTTATTGGTCTCCACTAACGTCTTTTTATAATAAATTTTAGGGTTCTAGGAAATACACAGTGTAGTACACACTTTCTATAATACATAGGCATGTACTAGACTATTTATACTCCAAA
The DNA here is from genome assembly GCA_025504935.2 of Erythroxylum haughtii. Classification (NCBI taxonomy): domain Eukaryota; kingdom Viridiplantae; phylum Streptophyta; class Magnoliopsida; order Malpighiales; family Erythroxylaceae; genus Erythroxylum; species Erythroxylum haughtii. The sequence continues at coordinate 2,096,718 of JANSVB020000417.1, forward strand.
ATCTTAAGAATTTATCAATTTGCACAGACTGAGAGATGTACACGGGCTCAGACATGATAGAGTATCCCTTTTTTTTCTTTAAATATTTATAATATGCCACGTTTTGAATCAAATTCTTCTCCTTTTAGTCTCTGAAGACATTTATATCCTACAAATGCATTTAGAGAAAATTAAATACCAAATATACATATTAAGAAAATACATTAAGTATAGGTGTATAAATATACTAAAATATTATTTTTTCAGGAAAATTGACCTTTCTTTTGGAATTCCTCCTACCGTTCATTTTTTAGGCTACCTAGTGAAGTCATTTTTTAAGCAAGTGCTATCAATGACCAGTTTCTTTAAGGAATCTTTTGCCAATATCATATTTTAAAATGTAAGATCTTTATAGTTAGTGTTGCTGACGCAGATTCTTACCACTCTTGCCAGTTTAATTTTTTTTTAAGGTTTAGTACCTTATTTAGATTTTATCCTTCTTAAAGGTATTCCTTCTTATTTAAGTATTTTTTGGCTCCTCAACATTTATCTCTAACTCATATCATTACATATTTTAGAATTTTATATGATGAGAGTAGAGAAGAAAACAAGTCTACTTCTAAAAATGAAGTGGCTCCAAATCCTATTCTTAAAAAAAGCTTAAAAGGATGTCCATAGTGACTTCTAGTTCTAAGAAAGCTAAAACTTTAAACCTAAAAAGTTTTGCTAGGAAGTCCATTCATTTTTCTACTAAATTGCTTGAAGAAACTAAGACCATAAAGTATGCAGTTTAAGATACCTTTCCCGTGACCTGAAAAAGGTTATTGAGGACATTAGCAATGGTATGAAAATTCCTATTACCTTTACCTTTATTTCTACTAGGAATTCCACTACTTATCTCCTTTTCATAGATGAGATGATGTTAAAGTTTCTTGCTCCTCCCTTCCTCTTGAATTGGAATTTGGAAAAACTAGGAATTCTTTTAAGCTGAAGATCACTGAGGTTACTTTGCCAGATGTAAACTAATAATCCCTTTATTCTACATGCTAATATGCTAGCCTTCTAATAAATTATTTTATATCTTACAAGAAAAAGATGTCTAGACCATAATAACTACTTCAAAATAATTCTTTGACTTGAGTTTCCTAGATTTGTCTCCCAATATTCCCCTTAGTACTGCACCAATAATTAGTTTCAAGGATCTATCAACAATTAAAGAATCTTTGAGACTCACGATGTAACAAGAGTTGCAATTCTTAACTGAGATCCGTCACTTTTCTTTTCTAACCTTGATGTCCTATATTAGCTTTATAACAATTGTCTTCTGTTGGGGACCTTTTAGCAAAGTTGAAAAAGTGTTCGCTTCCTTTAAGAAATCTTTCTATGATGAAGTCGTGTACTTTAAAAAATTAAGCCTTTCAACCAATATGGAATAAATTAAGATGTAAAGTAGACTAGAGGCAAGAATCTCTTAACAAAAGTTGAAAAGTTAAAAAATAAGTTTGATTCTTTAGAAATGAGGTTGTTGAATTAGAAGTTTCATAAAGTCAAGCAGTGGTTAAGGAGTTGGGGGAAATTGTTAATGTTGTAGAAGGATGAAGTTAGCTTTTGGAATAATAATTTTAGTAAGCCAAATAGATGAAATTTGATCCTTTGATTTAGAGCAACTTTGAAATTCTAGTCCTTGTTTTAAGTTGTCAACCTTTGGTTAGTCTTATGTAGGTTTTAATTTTATCTTTAAATGTTTATTTTGTACTAATGTTAATTGATTTTTAAGATTTTACACTTGTTCTAATATGCCTGACCTTTAGGAAAAGGTGTATACATAAGGTTTCAAGTACTTGCCATTAGTAAAATGCCTATGAGGTTCACCCTTTAAGTTAGTTATCTAATAGGCATTACCATTTAAGACTCTATGAATTCTAAATATCCCTTCTTAATTTGGAACCATTTCTTTTATTATTTGTATTTTATTCTAGGAAGTAGGATCAACTTTCACATTAGATCCTCTTCTTCGTAACTATGAATTATTTTGTTGTATAATTTCGTTACCATTTCCTTTTGAACAATTATATCATTCAATGACCAAAGTCACACTTTGTTTAAGTCCTCTAGTTCCATTAACATTGCTTCTAAAAATTTGGATTTTTCTAAAGCATTTTTCCTGGCTACTCTCAGTGATGGAATCACTACTTTTATAGGAAAAACTAAATTGTGTCCATACGTTAAAGAATATGAGCTAATTCATGTAGTAGTATGTTTAGAAGTATGATAAACTCACAAGGTTTTAGACATAATTATATGCCATTCTCTAGGATTCTCATTAAACATTTTTTAGTATTTTGATAATTATTTTGTTTAACGCTTTAACTTAACCAATAGCTTGAGCACAATTTGGAGTCAAATTTAATAATTTTATCCAATAGTCTTTAGTAAATCCATGACTTCTTAGTCTATAAACAAGGTTCCCTAATCACTTAATGTCAAATAAGGAATTGCAAATTGATAAGTAGTATGTTCCTTAATGAATTAACTACATTAGTTTGATCAAATTCATTTAAAGGCTGAGCTACCACCTATTTAGTAAAATAATTTGTGGCCAATAAAATGAAACTATGTCCTTTTAAAGATGGTGGATATTTCTTCCTAATACGATCAATCTTTGAACCTTTAAATGACTATGGTTTGATACTAAGAAATAGGAATTTGCTGAATTGTTCTGTATTTTTGACACTGTTTTTAGGATCTAGCGTATGATCTTTCAAGATTGAAGGCCAATAGTAACCATTTGTCATATGAGCCATCTCATCTTTATTATGGAATAATATGCTTTACATACCCCCTTATGAGCTTGTACTTTTAATGCTTCACGCATCCCAAGGCATCTCAAAAGAAGTCCTTCATTACCTTAATGAAATAAGACTTGTTCAATCAACACAAAATTAAATGCTCATTGTTTAAGTTTGATGGACATTTTCTTGCTATGAATTTTTAAAAATGTTTGATCTCCACTCTCCAATCATGGGTGACTTCTTTATTGATATTAAAAACTTTAGGAAAATTCCCTTTTATAAATAGATGGGTGGGCCCTTCATTTTACCATGATATATTTATAAACTAAATCCTTGGATATTTTTAACCTAAATGTTATTTGTGATAGCTCATTTGCCTCCTAATTTTTAACTTATGGAATATATTGAAATTCTATATCATCACAAAATTCTAGAAACTAGATAGTAATAGATTAATAAGGTAACAAAGTGTAACTTAAGCATTTATTACTTTATTTAACTTTAATATAACAAAGTGTAACTTGATAAAAATTTCTTTGGCTTTAAGATTAACTAGAAGTTCTATTCCAATTATCAAGCTGTTATATTCCACCTGATTATTACTATATAGAAAGTCCATTTTAAGTGACATAATAGTTTTTTCATTACAGTTATGACTACCCTAACACTAGCTAAATTCTCTCTACTAGACCCATCGAATTTCAATTCCTATAGCTTCTTCTCACAAATGAGAACTAAATGACCCACATCCTTTTATACCTTAATTGTGGGATAAATTGCTAAGAAGTTGGCTAACACCTGACCTTTTACAGTTTTTTAAGCTAATATATCAAGTTGAAGTCTATAAGGTCAAAAGTCATTTTTGCTAATATTTCTTGAGATGATTGGCTTATTCAACATGTATTTCATTAAATTAGTCTACAAAAATACGAAAATTTATTTTGTAATAAATAATGCCTTAATTTTGAATAAGCAAAGTACAATACATACCTATTTTCTGTTAGCGTAAGCATTATGCTTAAATAATAAATAGCTTGTTCATGGTTGCCTCATTACTCTAAGCTAATAGACATTCGATAGATTCTTGTTCATAAAAAATATTTAACTTTAATATAATTCCTTTTCGATGGTACTAAAGGTCTAGTCAAGTATTCCTTGATAATATTAAAATACTGCATAATGCCTTTCCTCCCAATGGAATTCTTAATCCTTAAAAAGTCTAAAAATTCTTTTATTTTTCTTCCTCGATTAGAAATGAACCTTCTTACGTAGTTCATCTAGCCTAGAAATCTCTGAAGTTCTATCTTATTCTAAGGTGATTTCATTTCAAAAATGTCTTTTGCATTATTTTTATCTAGCTTAATCACTCTGTTTTAAACTAAAAGTCTTAGGAAGTTCCTTGCTTTTTACTATAAAAACACACTTTATAAGATTTAACTTTAGATTGTGCATTCTAGTAAATCCTAGATATGATCTACTCTCTTTTTTATTTCATAACAATATCATTTATGTAAACTTCCAATGTACACCTTATTAAATCATGAAAGATAACATTAATTGACCTTCTATAAGTGGCCCCTACATTCTTTAGACTGAAAGGCATTACAACCCACTCAAATGTCCCTATTGACCAGGATATCTACAAGTTATTTTGGAAATATCATTTTAGATTGTAAAAATTTGATTATAACTAAAAAAATAGCCCATAAAAAAACAAAGAATGTCAAAACCATTGCATCTATCAAATAACCTACGATTGACATTATATATACATCATAGGAATAATCATAATCAAATCCTTAATGTTGAACACAACTTCTTATCTTTCCATTCTTCTTAACTATAGGCACAAAATTAGCTAATTATTTAGTATATCTGGCTAATCTAACAAAACTAATATCTCATAAATTTTCAACCTCTTTTTAAATCATCAGTTCAATTTCTTTGGACCACCACCTTCTATGGTCTACCATCCCTCAAATTTCGATATAGTCCCAAATGAAGCAGTCTTCAAATTCTTTCAAGAGTTCTATCTTTAAATCTAAATTTTTTCTAATAAAAACTTCATGGAGTTCTCCTAAATTGTCTGGATTCACTTCTTTATTAATTCTTATTTTTTACTTTCACAATTATCAAAATTTTTAGGAACGGATTTCAGCTTTTGGAAACAACTGTCCCTTATTTATTCCTCCTCTTCTTCTTAAAAAACCAGTTTTGCATTACACATCTACTTTGCTCTTCATAATTCTCTAATAATTATTACAGTCGATATTTGATTTCTGCGATTGCAACAACTGCTCTTTCGTTTAATCAAATTTCACTCATCAGGTTACTCTATATTGGAAACCTTTATCTACATAGGAATAGAAACAATGGTAGTTATTTTTACATATCATTCTCACTCTATTTTCATCTTTTCTTTGCCTTTATTACAACAAGACAATTTCTTAATTTTTAGCTACTATACATGATCTCAATAGAATTTTGCTACCATCATGTCAACTTCAGTATGGAATGGCTGTGAATTGACCTAAAGAATACCTACTTCATCACCTTTTGATAAAAGTAAAAGTTGATGAAGAGATGATAAGATGCAATAGTTAGAGTGAATTCAATCTCGTCTTAATAAGACTTGGTAGTTGGCATGGGTTTCAACAACAAAGAAAATAGCCAATGAAGTCTTTCCTCCTACTGTAACATTTATATGGAAAATTTCCTATGCTCTAGTAGTTTCACCATTAAATGAAGCCATATATACTTTACTTAAGATCAAGTCTGTATTGTCTTTGCCTAAAGCTATCTTCATTTTAGTAGGCATAATGTTTACTATCGACCTATTATTAGCCAACATTATTGAAGTTGTTCTTCTCTTAATGTGAGCTTTAATATATAGAGTTCTTATATGTTGTTTCATAATATCAAGTACATTTTCTAGTACCATCCTTTTTGGAATTCTTGGTTCTGTTTCTAATACTAACACTCTGCATTCTCCTCTTCAGGGAAGCGATCTTCCATCTTCACACAAGATTTATCAAATGAAGTAGGGAATATTATAGATGCAATGGTACATAGTATCGAATGAGAATTTCTCGAATTATAATTAATTCATTGGAATCCTTATCCAGACTCTTAGAATAAGCCGACTTCTTATGAAATCAAGGATTCTACTTTTTCTTGCCTTATTTTTCACTAACGACTTTTGCTTGTCCCTTTTTTATTTCTAGGAACCGTAGTACTTTCTTCGAAGAAGACAAGTTTTATAAGGCTTTTTTGAAGTTGGCTCTTTCAACAATAATAGCTTATTTTTCTCAATTTTTGTAGTGGACCTTTTTTACTAAAGCCTTCTCCTTTGAGTTAGAGTGAAGGGTGCTAGATTCTTAGGGTGTCTTACTCACTATCATTGTCGATATAGTGAAATTCATAATGGTACTATAAGTTTATGATGTTAGTGCTGAAAACTTAAGGTTTAAGGTTCATATCTTTATCTAAAGTCTTGAGTGAACTCTAGTTGATGATTGTTTCCTAATATTTTTACCTTTTACTAGATTATGGGAATTCACTGACTTCCATTCGTAAATTTTGATTTAAGAGCACAAATACATATTCCTAAATTTGATAATGATGTTAAACAGTCTTCTATAATTTTTTAACTTCTTTTCGACATCTAGCAATAGATGTAAGTCAAAGTTGATGGCATTAATAGTTGCAATTGGTAGGAATGGGTCTTTATCTATAAAGATAGTTTGGCTAGTTTTAAGGAAAAATATAATTCATTCATTGGTTTGATTTTCAATGATATTTTTGAACCCCCAAAATGAATTTATTGGGTGGCTCCATGCGTTTTGATATTTTTAATTGCCTCTACCTCTGATTTGTTCTTTTGTATGAATTTTATGCCCTAACAAAAATTTTCCTGTAACAAAAATTCAAAGATATCCATTATTTTAAATGTATCAAAGTTGTACTAAACTTGATTAAATGGAGCCTATATTTTTCATTGACGTTTAGGGATTTGCATTCCAAAGAGGGGCAAACACTACTTCCAAGGATGTTGACTTCGGCTACTGTCGAATCGCAAGAATTTCTATATGTAAGTTCTTATTGAATTCTTCTTTCATTGTCTTTCTTCTCTAGAAATCTCTTTGTATTCAAAGGATTTTGTTATCAATTTATAGAAATCATGAAATTCTATGTTTTAGAATTTCTTTTATAGTTTAATGTCTAAACTCTCAAGATAATTTCACATATTCAATTTTTGGGAGTACGATCCAATATCGAGTCAGACAAGCTGGGCCACTTTTTCCATCCCTATTAACATTAGATAGATCAGTAAGGATGGAGAAATCTTTATTAATGAATATTATAATGAACTATTCGCTGTTAATAAATATTATGATGATCATTATTGTGGTGTTGTTGATATGGATGCATGTAAAATATCTTTGGGTAGAAAAAGACAATATGATGTTGATGTAACACATTCAAGTAGGAAAATTATTTATGAAAGATGGGATGAAATATATGTTAACACCTATAGGTAGAAAAAAATGTATAAAAGTTAATAAGGAGAGTAAAAAGTCTTTATTATAGGTAGAAAGTAATAAATAAAATTTTGTGAGAGAGATAAAAGAAATGAGGAATGTGTATTTATTGATTATAAAAGAGAAGGTGATAAAAAACATGAAAGATGATATTTCCTTAGAAATCTAACTTATTTTGGAGGAGTTTGGGAATGTTATCCTTGATAATTTACCCAGCAAATTCCTTCCTATAAATGATATCCAACACAAAGATAATCTTGTTTTTAGGGCTAGTTTATATAACCTACCTTACTACCATATAAGTATAAAAGAAAATGAGATATTAAAGGAGAAGGTAGAAGAATTAAATAAGAATGGTCATATTAAAAGAGCATTAGTCGATGTGATATTCCTGCTTGGCTTATGCTAAAGAAAGATGGTAGTTGGAGGTTCTATATTAATAGTATTGTAATCATCAAAATTACTATTAAATACAAGTTTGCTATTTTAAAATGAAATGATATGTCAAATCAATTCAATGTATTAGTTATTTTCTTTAAATTTTATGTTAGAAGTGGTTGCACCAATTAAGGATAAGGCTTAGAGACGAATGGAAAATTGCATTCAAGATAAGAGATGGATTGCATAGATGGTTAGTTATTCCATTCTAGTTAAACAGTGCACGAAATAAGTTCATATCCGTCATAAACCAAGTGTTATGACCTTTCGTAGGTACATTTTTGTAGTGTATTTTAATGGTACCTTTATCTATAGCAAATTTATAAGTAAGTATATTGAACATCTTAAAATGGTTTTTAAGTCATTAAGGGATAACCATTTTTATGTGATTTATACTAAGGAACCTAATTATGCTCTTGATCTTGTTAAATTGCTTAAAGGTGTTAATTTCGATACGAATGCTAAAAAGTTAGCCAACGACGCACAAAAAATTTAAGCGAAAAAAGAGCATGGAAATCCAATGCAAAGTATAAGGCTAATATTAACCAACATAGGAGAGCTCGAGTATTTGAAGCTAGATATAAAATTATGGGATTCTTGATCTACAATAGAATTATTAGGGGACATCATAAATTAAAGGCAAAGAAATATAGACCATTCAAGATCACAAGAAAGGTCAACAATAATGCTTATATCATTCAATTATCTTTGTGGATGGGTACATCAATTCTACATTCAATAATGCTAATATTTTACTTTATTTTATAGAATGTAAGCTTGGATATTTTGACCAAAACTCAAGGTAGAATTCTTTTCACGTGGAGGTGATTAATAATGCATAAAAAACATAAAAATATGTTAAAAATGATTTAAAATTTATGCTTAAAGTTGCTATAGTTTTATTTCAAATAAATTTCATATTTTAGAGTTCTATTTAGAATAAAATTCATATTTTAGAGTTTTATTTCAATTAAATCTTATATTAGGGATTTTTTATTATAAATAGTTGTAGGTGATATAATTTATTTATTATTTTTATTAATAAATTTAATCTCTTTTAAGGTTTTCTTCAAATCTTGGATTAAATTTATTGTACTTTTTATTCTTGGATTAGAATAGAGTTACTTCTGAGTTGCATCATAATTGGTTTTAAAAAGTTAGGTTTGAGTGGATTTGTTCAAGCACATGAGATCCTTTGTTACACTTATGTAATTCTAACCCTATTACATCCAATCTCAACCACATATTTATTTGAATCTATGGCTAAGATTGGATGAAATAGGGTTGGAATTGGGTAAGTAGAACAAAGGATTTGTTCCTTTTCTAAAGACATAAATATACTAAATATTTTTATGCTTATACACTCTTCGAGAGAGCTTTCAATAAAATTCTTTGCTATAAAACATAAAATGAGAATTGTTGTCAAAACGAACAAGTTCTCAAATCTATGATAGTTCCTTTTTACACAAAATTATACAACAAAGAAGAAAACTGATGTGGTCATACCATACCAGACATATTAGACAGTCTTATACACTAACTTATGAAGATAATGTCACTCTCCTTAGACCTATTAATGTATAAGAGATTAAGAAAGTATTTTTTAATATCGGTACTTATAAAGTCATGAGTCTTAATAGGCTACTAGTGCTTTTCTACTAAAAATTATGGTCTACAGTAAAACCCTCATTAATCAATTTCTTTTCAAATGCTTTTCTTTTAAGTCGTATATTAGGATATTTCAATCGAGTGCTACTGGTTCTCATCCCAAAGTCCTCCTAACGATATTTGCCAATATAGTTCTAACTTATCAACCTCTATGATGAAAAATACAAGAAGATTCCAAAAACTATTTCAACTACGTTTAAAAGACTTCTCCCATCTTTTATCCTCCCTACCTAGTCTAGATTCATACTTAAATGGTGGATTAGTGATAATATCATCATAATGCACGAAATCATACGCTTACTTAATGCAGATAAGAAAAGAGAAAAGGGATCCCTTGCTATTAAAATTAATATACAAAGGGATTAATAAATTTGAATGGAGCTCCATATAAGATACGTTGAACCAATTACTTTTACCATACATCTAGTTCAATTAATAATGTCATCTTTATCTTTATGTTTTGTGTAAGTATCATAGAATGGGTGCTAGTAGAGATGTTTAAATCGGGTATCAAACAAGGCAATCCATTATCCCCTTTAACTTTTCCGTAGTGTGAGCTAACCATCTATACACATTAGTATGAACCCATTTAGGAATATATCCTAAAGAACATATGAATAAGTTTAAATTAAACCCAAGAATTCTAAAACAAATGTATAAAGAGAACTGACTCATTGATTATAAACAATTCAGAATCAAATTTATTAAGCATTTGAATAACAAAAGAAAGAAAATCCTTTAATAACTTAAAAGTTTAATGAGAAAAAGGAAAATAAATAGTGATAGCTTTCAATTAAAAAATATTTTAGAAACTATATTTAAATAGAAAGAAACATACCTTAAATAGAAAGATTAAAAAAACTAGACTTTTAAGCGGGACATAGTTGCAGACATGATTGTGGGTCAGACTATGTTGGTTACAAATTTTTTAATGTTAGTGGATATAATCTAGGATATGAATGTATATAAGACCATATATCTCTTTGTAAGTTTACAAAATTGGACATGCCCATGACCAAGGACATAGATATTTCTCTAGCTTTAAGAAATTAGATATGATAAATGACATATATA
>JANSVB020000417.1:2178891-2189742 GCA_025504935.2 Erythroxylum haughtii
AATCATTCGTTATCATTCATATAGTCCTAATTGTTCCAAATTTAAGAATACTTTACTTGCATCTTTCTTTAGCATAAATTCACCTTCATTATACTTCAAATATCAATTTAATTCATCCAAAAAACAACCTATAGCCTATGGTTTTCATACATGAAGAACAAGACATAAAAGTATCCAAGTTCAAGAATCATTTTCCAGCGCAATTCATCACCAACATCATATATAATCCATCCCAATTTAATCATCATAATCCTTCTATTATAACATGCCATAAAGATCAATCTTTTACTTACTTGTCTTAGCTCAAATTTCTACCTCAATGATCAAGCTAATTTAGCTTTTCATGCATGCAAAATTGTCACCAATTCAAGGTAGAAATGGGTTAGTTTTCAGCTAGGATAAAAGACCATAACAAGAACTATAATATTCTAGTTATATAGCTTTCTTATGAAGGATAAAAGAATAGATTTGGTATGGCAATTGATCACAATTGAAGTAAAACTCTAGAGCTATGGAAGAGAGTGTATTTCGATGGAGAGAGTAAGGAAAGAAGAGAAATGAACTCAGCAGAAAGATTTCTACATTAGCTTAACACATTAGGAGTTAGGTGTCACCTTTTCCTAATAACATTTGTCCTTAAGCATGCATCCCATTTGTCCACTCCATAAATAGTCAAATGTTGCCTAGTTACTAATCCATTTGCCACTCATTCACTGCTGTCATTTTTCAATTAATTACATATGTCAAATGTCACTCATTTATAGGCTTAGTGATCCTAATTTTCCATATCAACTTGTCTTGCCACTTGGCATTTTTCCTAGTCTAAATGTGCATTTTAATTCATCAATTTCTCAATTGTAACAATCAATTCCAAGTTACCAATTATAATCCATCAATTCTTGTCATTGGTAAACCGAAGTACAAGAAATTGGAAATACACATTCATTTTAGTTTCATACCCCGAAATATGTCAATTGGGTGCAATTTATCTAAATCACAACTCATGTGTATATGTTAATATTATGCATATAAATACAATCATAAGATCATCTCATAACTATACCAAATTCATTCTATAAGATACCACTCATATGACTCAATAGTCTAACACTTTAAATCCTTTAACAATTTAAGAGATGGGATGTTACACTATAGGTGTAGTTTGAGTTTGTGACATAATTTTAGGAACTAAAGAATGCTCTTCATCATCTGAATCAGCTATTATTGTTGAGGGTAGTTCTTCATTAAATACCATATGTATTGATTCTTCTATTCTCTTTGTTATTTTTATTATAAACTCTAAATCCTTTACTAGTAGTACTGTAGCCTAAAAAAATAGCTTCATTTAATCTCGCATCAAATTTTTCAAGGTTGTCTTTTCCATTTTTTAGTACGAAGCACTTGTAGTCAAACACTTAAAAGTAAGCAACATTCAGTTATCTTCCTTTCCATAACTTATAGGGGGTCTTTTTGAGAATAGGTCTTATAAGACACCTGCTAAGTTTGTAACAAGTAGTAGATACAGCTTTTGCCCAGTAACCATGAGGTAGACCACTTTCACATAGCATTATCCTAGCCCTATCAACAAGAGTTCTATTCTTTCTCTCAACAACTCCATTATGTTAAGGAGTTCTTGGGTATGAAAAATTATGAGTTATACCATTTTTATTACAGAAATCTTTAAATTTTCTATTATCAAATTCTCCTTCATGATCGCTCCGAATTGATGTAATGAAGTACCCTTTTTTAATCTGAATGTTTTTGCAAAACTTCTCAAAAAATTCAAAAGTATCATCCTTATTTGATAGGAAATAAACCTATATAAATCTAGAATAATCATCTACTATAACAAAACCATAGTGTTTACTGCCAAAGATTTAATTCCTAATAGGACCAAATAAATCCATATGTACAAGTTTAAGCAGTTGGCTAGTAGAAACAATGTTTTTGGGAGGAAAGCTACTTCTAATCTGTTTTCCTTTTAAGCAAGCTTCACAGATCTCATTACTCTCAAACTTCAAATTTGATTGTCATCTTACTAACTCATTTTTGGATAATTTTAATAAGATGCTCATGCTAGCATGTCCAAATATTCTATGCCAGATAAATGAATCCTTTTCTAGTGAAACAAACACTTAACATTTTGTAAAGATATGTCTTCCAATTAAGCACAATATATGTTTTGATTTCTAGGATTAGTAAATGCAATATTATCACTAAGATTATCAATTATTTAACAATGGGATGTATAGAAAGTGACTCTATGACCCTTATCATATAATTGACTTGCACTTAACAAGTTATATTTCAATCCATCAATATAAAGAACGTTATCAATAGAAGCAGAATTAAAATCACCAATTCCAGTTACTTTTGCTTTATTTTTATCAGTTAAGACAAGATTACCTCCATTTTTCCTTTCAATATAGTTGAAATGTGATATTTCACTTATCATATGTCTTGAAGAACCACTATCAACTATCCATTGATTTTCTCTTTTCTCTGTTTTGAAGCATATCTGCAGAATGTATTATTTGATTTTACGTACCCAAATTTTTCTGCGTCCTTCTAGGTTAGTAGTTTGACCTTTTGGTCTCCAAACATACATTTGAGATGATTTTTCCATTCTCCAAAAGTTACAGGAATGACTAAGATGACCGTTTCTACCACATTACATGCATAAAATAGATGAATGAGAATTACTATAGTTTTTTCCATTTATTAGGTTCTCACTATTTTGGCTATTGCTACTATTAGATTAACAAAGAGATTCTTGTATGGCCTAATATTATTATTTTCATTATATCCTATTCTAGCCTTATCAAAAATTCCTTGACCTTTCCCAAGTAATGCATCAAGATTATTCCTTTCATCAGTAAAATTAGCAAGATCTTTTTCTAGAGAAATAATTTTTTTTGCAAATTTCTCTTTCTCAAGTTCAAGAGTAGCAACTTTTTCTTCTAATTGTTTTACCTTAACAGAATCATTCTTAAGTAATGCATTCTCTAACTGACTTACCTTTTGTTCTAAAAATTCCTTTTCAGAGGTTTTTTGCTTATTATCATTGTCAAGGGACAAATTTTTAGACAACAAATTCTTATTCACAACCTCTAATGATATAATCTTAGTCGTCAAGGATGCATCATTATTTTTGGATTTCTCAACCTTTTTTAAATACTGCACTATTAATTTTTAGTACTGATCATACAATTTATGATATGCATCTCTTAATTCATCAATTTCAATATCATAGTCAGAATAATATACCTCATCATCTCCTGATTCAACCATAAAACAAATGTTGCTAACTTCTTTACGCTCTTCTTTTTCAAAGTTTTCAAAATCCTTACTCGACCAAGCTGTAGTCATAGCTTGCTTTCTGGGTTTTCTATTCTCTATTTTGTCCTTTAGAAGAATGTTAGCTTAAGGTTTATTTTTTAACGATTTTGATGATAACTATATAATATTTCAAAATTCAAGTTGGATTTACTTCCTTGTATAAATAACGGTATTCCTTAAAGGAAATAAAATCATAGAAAAATTACTTCCTTTCTTGCAGGAACCATCTTAGTAAACTTTTCTTATTAACATCTAAGAGGATCTTATCTTTTCAAACAATTAGCTCCGAATATTTTTGTTCTAACAAAGATGATATTGAAAATCTAAAGTCAAACTAGTAGCGTTAAAGGACCCAGAAAGATTTGGGTACCTAAAATGAGATAATACACTTTGCAAATATGCTTCAAAACGGAGACAAAGGAGAATCAATAGATAGTTGATAATGGTTGTTCGAGACATATAACAAGTGAAATATTGCATTTCAACTATATTGAAAGGAAATATGAAGGTAATGTTGTCTTTGTCGATAAAAACAAGACAAAGGTCACCGAAACTGATAAAATCGATGATTCTAACTCTACCTCTATTGATAATATTCTTTTTGTTGATGGATTGAAACATAACTTGCTTAACATAAGTCAATTATGTGATAAAGGTTACAGAATTACTTTCTACAGATCACATTATGAAATAATTGACAATCTTCATAATAATATTGTTTTTTTAGTCCTAGAAATCATATACTATGCTTAATTGGAAGATATATCTTCTCAAAGTGACAAGTGTTTTGTCTTAATAGAAAAGGATTCATTTATCTAGCACCAAAGACTTGGACATGCTAGTATGAGCATTTTATCAAAATTGTCTAAAAATGAGTTAGTAATATTTGAGATTCTCTGAATGTGTAATTCAACATAAGAGCATGCAAGGATAAAGGAGAGGAACAGAAGGAAAGCGAGAGGAAGAAAAAATTGGTTCAGGGAGAATCTAATGTAGAAAGTAAATACATATCAAGAAGATAAAAGAAGGAACCTGATTAAAGATCCTTCTCCATGCTCCTTGAGGAAGGCGATACCCAGCGACAGAGAGAATCTCACCAGTAAACTTGACTTGAGAAAAGAAGAAAGGAATCAGATGAAGAAGAAGAAAGGAAGGAAAAGCCAAACATAACTATCTCACTTACGAGTTTTGGTTGAGGAACGAGACCTTCATCACCACTAAAGAAATCAACCCTAATTAGGGAAGATGACGAGTAGCAAGAAGTAGAGGAGACGGGAATTTTCTTCTTTAATCTAGAACATTCAACAACCAAGAAACATAATCGTGTTGTAAATGTAGGGACCTGGAAATGTATTCATTTCTTGTTAATAAGGTGGTTAGAAGTCATTGGTTGATTTTGGTAGAGGAGTATAACTCCAAACTGTACTATTCCTTGACTCATTTTCAATATATATACTCCATTTAATTGCTCAAAATAAAAGAGGACTGCCAAATTACAAATTTGAGAGCAATCACGTTTGTGAAGCTCATTTAAAAGTAAAACAAATCAGTAGCAACTTCCTTCCTAAAAATATTTTGACTACTAACCAACCACTTCAACTCGTACAAATGGATTTATTTCGTGCTACTAGGACTCAAAGTTTTATTGGCAAACATTACGGTTTTGTTATAGTAGATGATTTTTCTAGATTTATATGGGTTTATTTTCTATCAAATAAAGATGATACTTTTGAAGTCTTTAAGAATTTTTACAGGAAAGTTCAAATTGAAAAAGGGTACTACATTACACTGATTCGAAGCAATCATAGAGGAGAATTTGATAACAAAAAACTTGAAGACTTATGCAACGAAAATGATATAACTCACAACTTCTCATGCATAAGGACTCCTTAACAAAATGGTGTTATTAAGAGAAAGAATAGGACTCTCATAGATATGGTCAAAACAATGTTATGCAAAAGTGGCCTATCTCATAGTTACTGGGCAGAAGCTGTGTCAACTGCTTATTATATAATCAATAGGTGTCTCATAAGACCTATTCTAAAAAGACCTCTTATTAGCTGTGGAAAGGAAGAAAACCAAATATTGCTTACTTTCAAGCATTTGGATACAAGTGTTTTGTTCTAAACAATGGAAAAGACAACCTTGGAAAGATTGATATGAGATCAGACAAAGTTATCCTTTTAGCCTACAATACCGCTAGTCAAGGATTCAGAGTATATAATAAAAGAACAAAGAAAGTAGAAGAATCGATACATATGGTATTTGATGAAGCATTACCTTTGACAACAACAACTAACTCAAATGATGAAAAGCATCCATTGGTACCTAAAAATACATCAAAGAATCAACCTACACCTATAATACCTTCAAAATTACAAAATTAATAAGGCTTCTCTGAAACTAGAACACAGTAGACTCCTTAATCTCAACAGGAATCTATGCAACTAAAAACACCAAGAGAATGGAGAGGTCTTGATAGACATCAATATATTCTAGGAGATCCCTCTGAAAGTCTAAAACAAGATCATCGTTCAAGAATAACTTTGTTGCGCTCATCTAATAAATAGAACCAAAGATTGCTGAAGAGGCCCTTACTGATGAAAATTGGGTTTCAATCATGAAAGATGAACCGAATCAATTTGACAAAAACAATATCTGGAATCTAGTACCTTGTCAATTATTGGAACTCGATGGGTATTTAGAAACAAACTTGATGAAAATGGTAAAGTGGTAAAAAAACAAAGCTAGATATGTAGCTCAACGTTACAACCAATAAGAAGGTATTGATTTTAATGAAATTTATGTACCTGTTGCTAGATTGAAATTGATTAGAATTTTACTTACCTATACATGCTATAGAAACTTCAAGTTGTTCCAAATGGATGCTAAATATGCATTCTTAAATGGTTACATTAATGAAGAAATATTTTTTAAGCAACCTCTAAGTTTTGGATATGAAAACCATCTGGATTACTTGATAAAGTTAACCAAAGCTCTGTATGGTTTAAAGTAGGCTCCCCAAGCATGGTACAAGAAATTAAGTAACTTTCTACTTAAAAATAACTTTGATAGAGGAATGGTTAATAAAACCTTATTTATTAAGAGAAAGGAGAATGATTTACTCATAGTGCAAATATATGTTTAGGACATAATGTTTGGTGCTACTAATCCATCCTTCTGTGAAGAATTCTCAGCATTAATGTAGGGGGAGTTTGAAATAAGCATGATGGGAGAATTATTTGGATTACAAATCAGACAAATAGAAAAAGGAATCTTTATTAGCCAAGACAAATATATAAAGAAACTCGTCAAGAAATCTCATTTTAAGAATGCCAAACCGATGGTACTCTTATGTACACTAGAACTAAACTTAATAAAGACGAAGAAGGCAAAGCTACGAATGAGATAAAGTATAGAGAAATGATTAGATCAATACTATATCATGCAAGCTCAAGACCAGAAATTATGATTAGTGTGTGTATTTGCTCATGCTTTCAATCAAATCCAAAAGAAATCCAACTTTAAGCAGTCAAAAAAAATCTTTTGATATCTCTACAAAACAATGGATTTTAGACTATGGTTTCCAAAAACTGATTCATTTGACATACTATTGTGATGCAGATTATGTAGGTGATAAAGTCGATCGAAAAAACACAAGTGTTTACTGTCAATTT
This sequence comes from Erythroxylum haughtii, assembly GCA_025504935.2. Taxonomy (NCBI): domain Eukaryota; kingdom Viridiplantae; phylum Streptophyta; class Magnoliopsida; order Malpighiales; family Erythroxylaceae; genus Erythroxylum; species Erythroxylum haughtii. Next base: position 2,185,908 of record JANSVB020000417.1, read on the forward strand.
CTTGGAGGATGTCTAGTATCTTGGTCTTGCAAGAAGCAAAATTGCACAGTGCTTTCAATGACTGAAGCATAATACATAGCAGCTGCTAGCTGTTGTGCTCAAATCTTATGGATAAAGCATCAACTACATGATTTTTCTCTAAACTTTTCTCATATTCCTATATTATGCAATAACACGTTATTGCATAATGTAGGAATATGAGAAAAGTTTAGAGAAAAATCATGTAGTTGATGCTTTATCCCTAAGATTTTAGCACAACAGCTAGCAGTTATAGATCTTTCTAAAAATCCTGTGCATCAATTATAGGACTAAGCATATAGAAATCAAACATCATTTTCTTAGAGATCATGTTTTAAAAGGAACCATTGATCTTCTGTATATTAATACTAAGAATCAAGTAGCTGACATTTTCACTAAGCCACTCTTTGAAGATAGATTTTGTGTGTTAAGAAAAGAGCTTAGTATGTGCAAACTCTCTAATATTATTTCTGTATGAATATTCTCTGTTACTTGTCTTTTCATTTCATTCAGTAGGCTCCTTTTATTTTGTTTCCTTAAAAACTCTCTGTTAGTTTAGTACGCTCTTTAGAGATTAGAAGGCTCCTTTTTTGTTTAGAAAACTTCTATCGAGTTAACATTCTAAGTGACATGTGTCCTAAAAATAGGGAGCCATTCATAGCGTCCTTTCATCTTTTTCAAAAACGTGTGTGCACTCTAATAACTCTACGTACACGTCTATTAGAAGATATGCAACTGATTATACTTCCTATTATGGCCTATATGTCTACTAATCCTCTCACGGGATCAATGCTCAGGAATCACTTAGTATACCTTAAGCAAACTTCTCTCACATTCTCATCTTTTCCATTCTCATCTATGCCACTTATTCTCTCTGCAACCTAACTGTATGCATTCTTATTGCCTCTTGTTTTTCTCTCTCAAACTTCACAAAGCTCTTTTACAATGATAAGAACAAAATTAAAAGGAAAAAAGAAAACCCCAGCTTCTTCTATTAACCATGATGAAGCTCATATTACTAAACTTTCTCCTCTAAACCTCAAGAGAAGAAAGTGCCTGAAGTATATTGGATTACAAATAAAAATGATTCAAATGAAGAATTTACTCAATTGATTAGACAACCACAAACTAGAGGAAATCTTGTAAAACAATCTAAGAAAGATTTTGAATAAAAGGAAACCACAAATGTTGAAAAGAAAGAGGAAGAAGAAGCCAGAAAAAGAAAATGGGAAGAAATAAAGAAAGCCTAAGCACATATAACTAAAGATACTATTAAGGCCGTATTGATAGAAAAGAGTTGCCTCAAGAAGAGATATTTCCCAAAGAAAAAAGGGTAAAGGAAACAAAGATAGTTGCACACAAGCAAGGAAATACATCAATAACACCAAAAATGTTTGAATTAATAGAAGTTAAAGTTTGTTATAAAATATAGTACAAGAAAAGAAAGATGGTTATTGGGCGGATCTTGCCTCCTACAATGTTTGATGATATAGGTATACTTATCTCTCCTTACTTTGTTGCCACTGGTTAGAAAATTTTTCTAAAATTAGACGAGATAGTATGCGATGAGCTAGTCAAGATATTCTACATACACATGAAAAAGAAAGAAATTAATGGAAATCTAGTCATTGCTTTATGGGTGCGTGAATGTGAAATTTTAATTTCTAATGAAATCTTAAGAAATATATTGGAAGTAGCTCCTAAAGGGAGAGCTAATTTTCCCTGTCATAAGTGGGATATTGATGATTTAGAGTTAGTCAAAATTGTCAAATCCATTTGCCTTCATGCTAAGAACACCTAAGATGGGAGACCCTGAAGCAGGCAATTAGACTTAATACCATAATGCCTTACACCACTTTCAGATACTTCAATTTTTCTCAGAAGTAACTCAGTTGAAAGGTGCAGTCTATTGGACACTTATATGGTGTATAATTTTCTAAAAGAGAACATAATTAATGTTCCAGCTATGATCATAGTGGATAAGTGAAATCATAAGAATACTATCGGTTTCTTACCTTATATGATGTTGGTCGCTAAGATTTTCAACCATTATGGGGTTCCTTTGCAAATCTGAATTGATATACACTGGCTAAGTTTCACCCTTTCATTCCCTATCAATTTGGATACAAATTGAAAAACAATATCTAGCTAGACAAAAGATCTGCAAGAGTTGCAGAAAAATTAGATCCTGCTCCAGACCAACAAACTTTTGTTCCTCCTCAGGATGAAAATAATGCAAAAATCTAACAATAACTATAGAACATTCAAACCAATCAAGCAATGATGCGAGAAAAAATAGAGAGTATGCAAAATTACCTTCTTAACATTGAGATTCTGCTGATAAAAATCTTTAAATCTCTTCATTAACTCTGTTGCTATTCTTTTCTACCTGGCTTATTCGAACTTGTGATAGTTCCTTCCTCCTTATACTCATTTATTATTTTTTGATAATGAAAAAAGGGGAGAGGTTATGTTGATATATTTGTGTATATTTCTGCACATATGATATTATATTTCTCAATGTATATTTCTCAGTACTGCCTCGATTATATATGTGATTAATTCTGTTGTTGAACTTGTGAAATTTTGTGATATATAAAGATAGGTTCCTTTCTTAAGAGACAGGCTCCTTCTAATTATGTCGGAATATATAAAATTCATAGGTGTTTTTCGAGAGCATTTATTTCCTCTTTGAATTTTGAAAAATATATTTATTATTGCTTGTCATTATCAAAAAGGGGGAGATTATTATCTCAATGTTTATATTTAACGATTTTGATGATAGCTATATAATATTTCAAATTTTAAATTGGATTTATTTCCTTGTATAGATAACGGTATTCTTTAAAGGAAATAAAATCATAGGAAAATTACTTCATTTTTTGCATGAACCCTCTTAGTAAACTTTCATTATTAACATCTGGGAGGAGCTTATCTTTTCGAACAATTAGCTCTGAAAATTTTTTTCCAACCGAGATAATATTGAAAATCTAAAGTCAGCTTAGAATTAAGACGAAGCAACGACTAGTTGAAGAAATTAACTATTTAAAATAGAGCTAACACTTGTGAAGCAACGAGCATATATAGAGAGCAATAACACTTGTGAAGCAATGAGCATACACAGACTTTCAAAGCATTTAAGTAGCATCTATCTTCTTGAGAGTCATATCATCTTTATTGTTCTTTAGAAAATGAAATCATTCTATCAAGAAAGAAATTGTTATTTGAGAACTTATTTTTTATTTTACAGTTTATTTTCTGTGAGATTTTAGAAGCTTGTTATACACTTCTAGTGTGAAAGGTTATAGAACCTTGAAAAGTATGTACTTGTGATCTTAGAGAGACTCGTCAAATTTAATACTCAGATTTTTTATAGTGAAATACTCAAATTGGATACTTAGGGACTGGATGTAGGCTTGGATTGTAAATCGAACCAATATAGATTGACCACGTCCTTCTTATCTCTGTCTTTTAAATTTCCACATTGTATTGTAAGTGTGTTTTTTTAGCAAGAGGCTCCTTCTGTTTTCAACTTGCAAGAGGTTCCTTTCAGTTTTAACTGATGCCTTTTGTTTTTAAATTGTTTTAACAGGATTTATCATTCATTAGGCCCCTTTCGTTTAAGCAGGTTCTTATCCCAAAAAAGGCTCCTATCACCTAACAAGCTCCTTTCATTTGAAAGGCTTTATCTTTTGACAGGCTTTAGGTTAACTAGACTCTATTTATTATACGAATTGAAAAAACTTGTGAAAAAAATTTACACACAATTCACCACTCCCCCCCCCCCCCTGCATGTGTTTTCTTTATCAAAGAAGAG
>JANSVB020000417.1:2399313-2413988 GCA_025504935.2 Erythroxylum haughtii
TAAAACTTGGTAAAATTTAAAATTCCCTTTCTATCTTTCTTATTGCATGACTGTTGACATTTTGTTCCATAAGCACATTTACAGCATCCTTGCCAGGCGGAGCCGCAGTTTCGTCAATTTTGGATGGGATATGAATATAGAAATTTGGTATGACTGAATCATCAGGGTCCCAGTAGACATTGCGATCTCCTTTGCCAAAGGAATCATCAACGAACAAATTGTGGATTCCCAATACAGGAACCTTCTTTGATAAACTCCAGTAAAATGATATTGTGCTGCAAGAGACATCTCTCCCTCTAGTTGAAATACCGGCAGTCGAAGGGTCTTCCGGTAGTAAATTCTCGTAGGCGTAAAGGAGATCAGCATTTACCAGAACAGCATCCGCTTCAACAAATTTGCCGGATTCTAGTGTAACTCCTAGTACCTTGTTTTGCTCAGAAATCACAACACGCTTTACTGGCGATGAGCTATGATATTTCGCACCGAATCTTTGTCCCATGCATTTATGTTCTTCCCTTACAACTTGATGCCTGTTGTGTGTTTCTGACAGTCACAGAAGTTTTCCTGGATACTTGTTGTAGTTTGGAAATTTGGAACTTCTGCTTCTGTAGCCTTTTTGATATCTGAAATTGCTCTATAGACTAATGCAGTTATGTAATTTTCAAGAATCTCATTTGCTCTTACTTCATCATGGGCAGAAATTTGATCAACTGTTTATCGTAGGTATGCACAGGGGTTATGATGCATGGGTATGGCCTGGTGAAGAAACTCTGCTCTGAACTGAAGGATTTCATGAAAATGCACAACTTTTCATCAATAAAGGATTTCAGAGGGTATGCATTATTTTGGAAAGACGTAAACGTCACCAACTAGATAGGCTTACAGATTTCTGTGATTTTTTGCATCTCAAATTTCTTTGACTGGTCTACCAGGGTGTCATTGGAATATTTTACAACCCATATGGATCTGGTACGACGCCAGCAAGAAGCGATTAAAGTAAGGAAAGCTGTTAAAAAAGGTTTGCAATCTGACAAAGATTGGACAGGTGATGGTTTCGTGCAGGAAACTGAAAGCATGGTGTCTAACTAATGACAAACTATGCCAATCCCTTTCTCTTGTATGGTTTACATAAATGGAATTTTATACCCGTGTTATGTCAATATTCAGGTTCTTCCACTTTCCTTTGAATTCAGAACGTTGCAAATATATGACTGAATTTCATGTAATAAGTTTGCTTCCTGTTGCTAATAGAAGTACACATGTAGGTACTTTTATTCTTATTCTCAAGTCTATACGAACCTTAGGTCTCTGTTTTTCTGGGGAATTTGATACTCAGATTTTCTTGATTTTTGCTTGTTAATATCGTGCATTTCTTAACTAAAAAAATTCACAATTTCGGCATGCCATGGAGGCATCAAATTGGTGGAAAATAGTTGTTCATCTGGAGAAGTTTCTCTTAGAGGGATGTCATCTTCCTCTCTGATTAAGTGGTCGAGGTGATCAATAACCGTATTTTCTGCCCTCTTATCTCTTTTTGCCAAATCTAACTCCTAAAGGAGGAGAATCTATCTAATTAGCCTCAACTTTGCTTCTTTCTTAATGATCATGTACTTTAAAGTTTCATAATTAGAGTAAATAATAACATTAGCCCCTAACAAATATGATCAAAAAATTTCCAAAGCAAACATAACAAATAAAAGTTCATTTTTAGTTGTAGAATAATTTAATTAGACTGGACTCAAAGTCTTCAAAGCGTAGTAGATGGCATGTGCAGTTTTGCCCACTTTGTCCTAAAACCTTCCTATTGTGTAATCACTAGCATCATTGTAACATCCCCTTTTTATACTAAGGGTTAGAAACCTAGATTTATGTAATTGAGAAATAGCAATGAGAGATTAGAAAAAAATGTATTTCATGCTCATGCATAATATATCATACATATACACACATGTGAATATTGATTTTTGCACATTAAAATGATTGTACATGCATTCATTGATATTTTTCGGGTATAATTGGTCTATAAATGTAATTATATTTGGAATTGTGAATTGTATGTGTTATGAATTAATTTGGAGAGTTATTGACTTACAATTTTTAGTGAAAATTTAGGAAAATAATGAATTTTTGGGTATTTTTGGACCAAAAAAATGTCAAGTAGCAAGACAATTGATAAATGGTAGTAGATTAACTGTAAATGGCAATGGAAATTTTGATAAATGACTTTAGGATTTAATAACAAGTGTCATTGAAAATTAGGAGAAATTTGGGTTGAAAATTAGAGACAAATGGACTAGCAGATTAAAAGACCAAAAGAGGACCTTAAAAGAGTGACATGTGGCAAGTAACAAGTGTCAGTTGCCACACCACTTGTTTAAATCATGATTTTATTAAGTGAAAGACCAAAATTTGGTCTTTCACTTGCTAATTACGATACATGCTTCTCTCATCTCCATCTTCTTCATTTTCTTCATCTTCCTCTCCTTCTCACAAAACTCTCTCCTCTAAGCATTAAAGTTAAACCTTTCCATCACTAGGTTCCTGCTATCTTTTCTTCTTGATAAAAAACCCACCTATTCTACTTTGGTAAGATGATGATCGTATATGTTGGAGAAGCTAGGTTTAAGTGTGATTTGAATACATTGAAGCTAAACAAGTATAAGCATTATTCTTCTTGATTTGTTGAAATGAAACATGTTTTGATGATAGTTAAGTGTTAAATGATCATAAAATGAGGATGGGTATATGCTAAAACATGAAAGAGAAATGTGGGTAGATTCAAGTCTTACTTTTACATGTATGATGATTAATGATATATAAATTATCATGGAGATGTTTTTGAGGTAGAATGATCATTATAATGCTGCTTGGATGAGTGCAGTAAAATGATGAACGAATGGACCTGGTTGATGTCCTATTTTGTGGTTATGATTAATACTTTTTTATGATTGTATGTGAATGTTTTGAGTTGTAAATTGAGGTGAGAATGAAGAGGCAATGAAGTAAAAAAGATAATCTATATACAAGATGTGTTAGATGTAAAATGTAGGAAGGTATAAAAATCTAAAAAATTGGAAGAGAGTGGCTAGAATATGTCAGCTATAATAATTCCACTGGATATGCTTCTGTAATTTAGCCATAACTTGACTTGTATATATCCAAATGGAATGATTTTTGATTTAAATTAAATTAAAGACATATGGATATATTGTTTATGAAGACATAGAATTTAAATTCTGTCTTTAAGAGTTTCAAATTTTGACTTGAAGTTGTGTACTGGGTGTAGCAAATTGATGAATGAATACATGTATTTCTGTTCTGTTTTGAGAGTATGAAATCCATGAGTGATGAGTTGTTATGTAGATGTTATAAGTTGTGAATTAAGGGTATAATGAACATGAAAGTTATGTTAACCAAGAGGATGAGTTATGCTCTTGAAATGAGATGAATTAAAGTGATAGTTAGAAGTGAAATGAAAGTGGAAATGAAGATGAATATGTGCAGAAAGTTAATGATGAATGTATATATGCGTATGTTTTGTTATTAGTGCTTATGATCAATCATGGACTTTAATTTTTTTATGGATGAGATTGAGTTGAAATGGAGTTAGAATGATGGGGAAATGATGAGAAAATTAAACCAGAAACGATAGACCATGCATAAGGTAGTGAATGTAGTAAGTAAAGAATTTGAAATCTAGAAAATAAGGATGCAGTTCGATATATGTTGGGGAAATTCGCATAACGTTTTCTGTAGAACTCGGATTGAGGTCATTTAAATATGCTTTAAAATAGGAATTCGATTTCTACAACTTTAATGAAGACCCAAGAAGATATTTTTCTGTTTAGAGGGTCAAATTTTAACATTTCTATAAGAGACCCGTAAAGGTCGGCTCAGCGGACATGGATGTCCACCTAACGGACATTCAATGACCATTTGGTCTTAACTAATGCTTAAATAAAGCTTGAATTGAACCTCGAATGATGCTTTGATTAATTGATTAAATGATTGATATGTTTGAAGTGATAATTGGAGTTATAACGTTGTGAATGAATGGATGATATCAAAGTACCAAAGGCATGAGTATAATGGGAACAAAGATGTTCATATGATTATAGTTATGGTTCAAAGGAGTTGAGTAATATGTACGAAGTGTTTAAATGTGAATGAGAATTGGATATTATGAGAGCATATAATGTTAGAAAATGAATGACGATAAATTGAGTTATGATATAAGAATAACTTAGATACATGCAAAGGAGAAGGATTGAATGGTGAACTTAGAATGATCATGTGCAAATGAAGTGTAAACCTAAGTTCAATTGGACATATATGAATTATGAAATGAGAATGAGCATAAGTTGTGAATTTAGATAATATACTTGGGATTGTCATTGAGCATGCATTATACATAACACATATACATATGTATGTGATTAAGTATTCATAAGATTGTGCAATTATTAATGTGTATGCAATGTGTGTATGCATAATGTTGATGTGCAGAATAAACATTCACATTTAAACGTTTCCAGATCATGGAAGCTAATGCTAATCTAGAGCATACTATGAGTTGACCTAGATGGTCTTACTTTAATGATTGTTATGTTTAAATTCTATATTTAATGATTATGTGAATGTTATTGTACTGATCCCACAGAAAGTGTGTGTAAAGTTTATGAAATGAAATTAACTGGTATTTAGGTTTAACGGGAGGTTTTGGATTTTTGAAAGAAGAAAATAAAATGAAACTAAATAATAAAAACAAAGTAAAGAAAGCATGCAAAAAATATGATAAAAGTGGGAAATTCAGTAGGAACCCGGTTCTTTGGTTCAATCTCGACCTATATCCTAATTAAGCATATTTCATGAATTTGTTGTTGTCAAACCTCTCCTAGCAACTATTAATCATGAGTTAATAATTAACCCTAATTTTTTTCTTAGGTTTTGTTTAATCAAGATACGATTGTTAATTAAACCTAAACAACGAGTAACGTAAGATACGATCTTTATATTTAATTAGGTAGTAGCATTACGAATTAGAAAAATCGATTAATCAAGATAACAAACATATGCGATGTGTCATTTAACCTAGGTCATGTTATCCTTAATGATTACGAATCATTATCGCTACACATGAATTTCAACATTACAATTACAATTATATTGAAATTCTAGCAATGGATTTGCAATTAACGATTTAATGAACGCATTAAAATCATCATATCATAATACCCAATGAGTTCATACACAAATAACCGAACAATAACAAAATTTCAATTATCCATACACAATACCCAAATCAATTAACATAGGATAACACAATCAATTTTTAATGAGAGAAAGAAAAAACAAAACAATTAAAAATACTTAACCCAGGTCATCAGCGTCGGTGTCACCTCCGAACTGGCATCGGAATGTCTAACCTTTCATGGATCTCTCCTTGAAAAATACTTTAGGCCCATTCAATATCTAGCCCCTTTGTTTTGCCTTTTACGCAACCCTCTCTTCACTGTAGCTTCTCACTATTCACTGTAGCTTGATTGGACAATTAAATGTCTCCATTGCTAGTCTATGCAACTATAGCTTGAAATCTCCCTCAAATCTCCACACTTCCCTTCATCTACGTTTAACGCAAAAAAAATGCATTAAACATAGATCCACAGATGCCCCAAGCTTCTCTGCTGCCCTCTGTTTTTTTATTGGACAATTAAACTTGGTGTCCACTTAACTGTTCTCGTAAAAAGTCTCCACCCTGCCTTCTTATGTAGCTAGAACTCTGCGTTTAACGTAGCTTACACATGCATTTCTGCCTTTGTGATGCATCGTTTTGGCTTTGTTTTTCGGCTTTGCTTCTTCGCTGCATTATTTTGGGCTGATTTGATAAGTAAAAATTAATCTTCAAAAAATGACCCAAATGCGATGCTTAAGATACTCACTTTAATTCTTATATAATTTTAGATCACATGACGTTACGCTAATCAAAATAAAATATCTAGACCTACTACTATAGCAATGGTGAGCCTAGGTTGATCCTAAAGAAAGTGTGTGTAAAGTTTATGAAATGAAATTAATTGGTGTTTAGGAAAAAATAAGGGGAATTTTAGATTTTTTAAAGAAGAAAATAAAATGAAACTAACTAATAGAAACAAATTAAAGAAAACATATGAAAAATAATAAAAGTGGGGAAGTCGGTAGGGACTTGATTCTTTGGTTCAATCTCGACCTATTCCCTAACTAAGCATATTTTATTGATTTTTTATTCTTTAATCTCTCCTAGAAACTATTAATCATAGGTTAATAATTAGCCTGAGTTTTTCCTTAGGTTTTTTTTAATCAAGATATGATTGTTAATTAAACCTAACCATCGAACAACCTAGGATACAATCTCTAGATTTAATTAGGCAGTAGCATTATGAATTAGGAAAATCGATTAATCAAGGCAACAACCACATAAGCTCGGGTCATTTAACCTAGATCATGTTATCCCTAATGATTACGAATCATTAGTCGCTACAAATGAATTTCAACATAACAATTACAGATTATATTGAAAATCTAGCAATGGGTTTGAAATTAACGATTCAATGAACACATTAAAATCATCAATTTAAAATACCCAAAGGGTTCATATACAAATAACCGAATAATAACGAAAATCCGATTATCCATACACGAAACCCAAATCAGTTAAAGTCGGACAACACAATCAATTTCTAATGAGAGAAAGAAACAACAAAATAATTAAAATAATACTTAACCCGGGTCATCGATATTGATATTACCTCCGAACTGGTATTCGGATGTTTAGCTCTTCATAAGTCTTTCCCGATAAATTACTTCAGCCCTTGTCTTATTGTCCCACCAAATATTCCCTGCATTGCCCACTGTTCCGTGTCTCTGAGGCATTTTCTCTATTATGCTTGTTCCTCTACTGTTGATGATGTGACCAATAAAGGTCACACATCAACTTAAAACAATTCTCCTGCGCCTTCTTTGTTCCTGCATCGCACTTGGCTGCTTCTCTGTAGCAAGACTGGTCCAGCCACTGGAGCCTCACGAAGACGCAAGCCAAGCTAGCACTTCACGCCCACAGCTCAGCCAAGCCGTAGCCTTCCACGCTTGCGCCAGCGCCTGGAGCTGCTGCCGCCTCCTTCTGTTGCTTCTTATTTGTGGCCTCCTTTTCTACTGTTGATTCCCTCTTTAAAACCTGCTCTCCTGCTACGTCGTTCCTTGCGTGCCTCCAGCCTCGTGCGACGTCGTTCTTGTAACTGTTGATGTTGCGTCATTTCCGTAGCTGCTCTCCTTTGTGCGACGTCGTTCTTCTTGATGATTTGTCAATTAAAATGCAACTCTTCTTGAATCCCTCCTTGTATCTTTGGTGCTCATGCTTATGTATTTTCCATTTCTCTTGCTTTTTTTATTAAACTTCAGAAAATGATCCATATATCACGCTTTTTACTCACTTTAATTTCTTTGCTTCTAAATTGTACCTAAAATCAAATATGAATTAAAGTGAGTATCTTAATCATTTTTGTATCGATAATCGCTAAGTGAAAATAATTAAAAATATTAACAATTAAGCACATATCAGATAAGGTCATATCTTTCTCCCATGTAGCTTCCATGATCGACTTTTCCTTTCACTAGATTAAGAACTCTGTCCATCAGTTCTTCTTATGCTACCCTATTGTTCGGTGACCCAAGATCTTCTCTACTTAATCCTTGAATTGGTTTGTCACACCTGGTGGAGCTCTCTTTACTTAACTCCTATTCAGATATGATGCATCCTCATGTTAAGGCTTGAGAAAACTAACATGAAAAGTATGGTATACCTTCAATCTCTTGAGCAACTTCAACCTGTATGCCATATTTTTCACTTTACTCAACATTTTAAATGGTCCATCTTACTTTTGCACCAATCTACAATGCACTTGCTTGCTCGAGATCTTCTTCCAAATCTATAGGGTAAGTTTCAACATTCCTTTATCTCCCACATCGAACTTTAACGGTCTCCTCTATAAGCCTACTTGCTTCTTCATCCCTCGAGAAGCCTTACAAAGAATATCCCTTGCCTCATCTAACAACTCTTGCTTCTCCAATGCGAACTTATATGTCGCATGAAACTTTCCACCTATCCTTTGTTATGCAATCTCATCTCATATATTGGATTGTTACAAGGGTCTTCCTAAGCACTGAACTTATCCACAAGTCGTGCTTATCCCTTTGCATGATAATCTTACTTAGGTCCATTTAAATAAGACTCAACCTTCCCCACGTGATCGTCAACCAACAATCCTTGTTCTCGAATGTCTTATGACCCTCACAGTATTTTATGACCCTTACAGTATTTTACTCTCACACTCGCAAGAAACTGTGAAAACAATAAAATATTCAAAGGTAACAATAAAGCAAGAAAGAGATACAATAATAAGGACAACCTTTATTACTTCCCTCAAAGTATACAAAGGATGTTCTCTCAATCTCATAGTGTCTCTATTGTCTCTGTGTAAGGAGTAAGGCTCAAATGAGCTATATATAAGCATCAAGGCTTGAGGGACAAGTTAGAATCCTAACAGAACTCTACTACCTAAGATCACATCTTATCCTATCAGATTACATCATTATCCTATACGATAACATCCTCTTCTAAATAGGACTGTATCCGACGGAAACTAAACTGTTGCGAATTAGCGATAGAAATCCTATTTCTGTCGCTAAAATCGACGATAAAAATTTCGTTTGGCGACTGTTCTAATATCCTTCTCTAAGACAAATTTTGCGACGGACTTTAAGGACGGTAAAATTTCTGTCGGTAATTACAATGAAATTACCGATGGTTATGTTTCTTTCGTCGATAAAGTTGGCAAATTAGTGACAGAAGCATTATCGTTGCTAGATAATGCGCGAATTAAAGGCATGATAATAAATTTTTACATTTTCGATGAAAATTAGCGATGGAAAATTCCGTCGGTAAACGTCAAACGTCGTCGTGTAGCAGCTGCTGAGCGTTATTCACTTAAATAACTGTTGAACGTTATTATACCTAGCTGAATTCCCCCCTGGTTCGTCTTCTTCGTTCTTCCTTTGGCTCTTCTTTCTTCTTCCTCCCCCGACAACTTCCTCTCCCATTCGGCATCTATTGTCGACATTGCATTTTCGTTGTAGCGTAGGTTTTTCTCTTCTCCCACCATTTTTACATTTTCGTAGAGGTAAAGGCTGTTTATGTATTTTTGTTTGTTTTTGTATTTGACTTATTTGGTATGTATGTTGATTTTTGTGAATGGATACAACATTTAAGGTGGAAATGTTAGTGTTAGAAGGTTTAGTTTTGAAATTTGGTTGTGATGTTGGGATGTAAAGTTCATGCATATTAGGTGTTTGACATGCATACTATTGAAAAAATGTGTTTTTGTGAAGATGGAGAAAAACACATATTTACTTTCTATTTCAATGATGCAACTTGATAGGGTTTATTGGTAATATTAGATTCTCTTTATTCATTTAATGTTGCGTTTTTTAAATTTTTTTACCGATCCGTCGGTAAATTTACCGACAGCTGTTTTTCCGACGACTTTTTTCATCGGAATATTCTGTTTCAAATTTTTATTACCGACGAAATCCAAACGTTTTTCGTCGTTAATTTCCGTCATTAAATGACACTTTTCTTGTAGTGTACATTTTTAATTCTTAGCAGTCAATTTAATTGTATATATTTTATATTAATTATGTTTTTAAGAATACACCTCGTATATATAAGGTGCCTTATACCCACTATAATAATTAATTAACTAATAAGACAACTACGATGAGATGGTAACAATATGATTCTGTTACAATGGAAATTGGACACCTATGTGTGCTTGCCTTTGGTTTTTCTACAAATTAACAGCTGTGACCGTTCCACATATCGATATCATTTTCCACTCAACTATAGTTAAATGTTTCCTTGGTATTATATTATAAAAATAAATTAAAATATAAATATTTGTAGATCTATCATTATGATAAGAATCTTCTTACTGGAACTATTAGGCTAAATAAATATTTATACATCTATCATTAAGAATCTTCTTACTGGAACTATTAGGCTAACTTTCATTATTTTATTTTACTACTAATCTCTTAGTTATTTTGCATTTTGTTTGTATGTATTATATATAAATAAAATCAAAATACAACAAAAAATGGTGATATTAAAATTATTGTATAAAACTTCAACCTGTTATAATTCTGATTTACTATCGACAACTATAGAGTTAAATAATTAAGCAACCTAAGCATTAAAATTTGAGAAGAAATGGCCGGCATGTAGGGCACCTATTCGCATAAATTTAGTTGTAGCAAGGCCAACTTTTGAAGACAGAAATATATGATGTTAAAGCCTCAATAGCTAAGGTTTGAATCTAGAGCCACCTCCTGATATTAGGTTCGAGGAATGGCTAATTATTTGTTATTTACCATATAAGCAAAACCTTTTTAAGGTTAGCATGTGCAAAGGATATAGGTTTGGATGATAATCTTTGTTTAGTTGGTCATCGTGAATCAAGAAAGATTTGCCGGTGGGTGTGATGTTTTACCCTTACACTTTGACCAAAACTGGGCCTTCCTAGGAAAGCAATTATGTTGTAGCTTCTAATTTCATAATTCTTTAGTAATTCAATAAGTTCGTAAATTAATTTTCTTATCAATCATATAAGATGTCCAGAAATAGCCCCTCTATTATATAAGAGTAAAGTTGCGTACTATCAGATTTCTCTAAATTCTACTTTATTGATAGACTTCAGACTGAGTGTGATAATAATCAATCGTATAAGATGTAAACCTCTCAGGATTTCTTGTAGAAATATGAAGTCGACTTTGAGCTAGTATATTTAAATCTACATCTTAAATTAAGATAATGATCTTTTTTTTTTGGTAAATTCAGATACTGATTTTGAACAACCTTTCAAGCTGATCATTATCAGGATACACTAATTTTTTTCTACCATTCGTTGATTGTCTTTATCCTGGCTACGTATCGAATCCATTTTGTGTTCCTCTGATTGTACTTTTCTTGTCTATGTTTTGTAAAGCAAACACAAAATTTTAAAACTTTTAGAAGTCCTAATCTTAAAATTCAACGTAAGTTGTCGATTGTGAATTGTAATGGCGTATAAGGATAAACCTTGTCCTATAAAAGTTGTGCAATAATTTAATGAAACAAAGGTATTTGTTTTTAATTTTGTGAAAAATTACTTTAGTCAATAGGCAAATTTTATCTTTATTCATAATTAATACTTTTTCAAAAGTTATAATATTACGTTCCATATTTGTATTGGCTAGTGTAGGTCTTACAAAATCAATATATTAATATGATAGGATAGTTAGTCGACAAGAAGTACATATGAACCAAGAAAACTTAACTTTGACATTTCAACGAAGACTTGGCGGATCAGACACGCCAAATGTCACCAGAATCACTAATTCATGATCCTCACCATAGGCCAAAGTTAATCACTCGATAATTTGATTTCTTGTTACTTCTCACTAAACTGTGTTTGCTAAACAGGTATTAAATTCAATCAAAGGCATATCTTTAAATTCTATTCCGACTTCACCATCCACGACAAGGGCTTGCAAGTTTTGCAATATTATTTAAAATGAAATAACATTTGTTAACTTAATTTGGGAATTCCATCTCAAAAGATGAAATTAAAAAAAAAACTTAGAGATATGGTCCAATTAGATTTAAATTTTAAGATAATACCTTATAATAGAGTCATATTTTTAAAAATATTATAACCAGTAATATTTTTTTTAATTAGTATATGATATCAATGAAATCACATATTAACAAGACAGCAATGTTCTTTTCAACTGTTGCTAGGATTTTTTTTAGAGGAGTGGCTAAGGGATTTTGTATAGGCAGATAACATTGAAGTGTAGAAAATTATGAGATAGTGGTAGATTGACAACAATTATTAATTGATTTCTTTATAAGTTGCGTATGTTTTGGTTGGTGAATGTGTTATCGGTGCAGTTATGGCTTCGTGATAATGCTTTTGTGAATCAGCCTATTGTTATTGTGACGACTTCTAGATCTATTTCAGTGGAGCAGAACTCATCAGAAAAGTTGTTCCTTTCTATTTCAAGTGTGTTTAGTTTTCGTTCTTTATTATTTTAATCACTTGAGTTATTTGTTCATCGTTCTTTCATTAAAAGATTGATTGAGAAAATCCCCTGTTGAGGTTAGTACGAGACAGCCGTATTATTGGGTGTAAAATTCTTTCACAGGAAGTGAGATTGAGAGATAGTATTAAGGGTTGAGTGGGTCGGCTCAGTAAAGCCTTGGGTAAATCTATTGTACTTTGGTGAAAGTTATTAAGCTGGGTGAGGGCCTCGCAGACGTAGGCAAGGTGTGCTGAACTGCGTTACCAAATTTTTGATATTCATATTATTTCAGTTTTGCTTGCTTTTATTTTATTAGCGCTAAAGAAGTTTGTGAAAAGTTTGCGAAACAATTAACACTCTTGGTTTTATAATTGGTATTAGAGCAAGGTCACCGATTCAGAACTTGGTAGCAAGTTGGTGCAGATTCTAGTTTCGCAAACAAGACCATAAGAGAAGGAGCATCAGTCAACACACCACCACTGTTGGACGGCTTTAACTGTCCTACATGAAAATCACAGATGAGAGTCTTCATCCAAGCTCAGGATACAAAAGCTTGCCATTCGGTAGTACATGGGTGGACACATCCAACGATTACTAACAATAAAGGAGAGATAGTTCAAAAAGATCTATCTGAATGGACAAGAGCCGAAGAAGAAAATGCACTTAGAAATTCACAAACAATGCATGAGATATTCAGTGTGTTGATGAAGGATGCTTCTCAATAATATCAGCCTGTGAAACAGCTAAAGAAGCATGAGATACTTTGCAAAAAGGGTCAAAATCTATGATAGCGTTGAAACTACAAATGTTAGCTGTACGGTTTGAAGAGCTGAAGATATATAAGAATGAGACTATTGGAGACTTTTATGAAAAACTACGAGATATAGCGAATCAGGCACATCAACTGGGGAAAATACTCCAACGTGAAATTAGCCAAGAAAATATTGAGATCACTGCCTCTAAGATTTATTTCGAAAATTGCAGCAATAGAGGAAGCTTACGACATTGATAATCTGTCATTGAAAAAAGTTATTGGAATCCTTACAAACTTTGAAATGAATCTTTTGAAAAGTAAGCAAGAAATAAGCAAAGGATTGATACTATAGGTGGAAACTGGAAAAACTGCGAATGATGTAAAAGATGAATCCGACGAGAATGAGGATGTGGAGCTATTAACAAGAAAGTTCAGTAATTGGTTGAAGAGAGTAAAAATGGACAGATCCGAGTTTAGGCAAAAAGGTGGGAGCTCATCGAACAACAACTTCAAACAAGCCAAAACTCAAAAAGGAGAAAGAAAGCTAAATAGAATTCAATGCCATGAGTGTCAAGGCTTCGGACATGTTCAAGCGGAGTGTGCTAATACTATGAAGAAGAGAAAAGGAAAATCTTATACGAGCACTTGGAGTGACAACGAATCCGGAAGTGAAGAAGAAGTTGTGAAGAATGACGCTTTAGTTACTTTGTACAGCAAAAGTCCAGTTACTTGTTTAACAGTAACCGAGAAGGAAGTAACTGGAGACGAAAAAGTGAGTAAATCTGGAAATTTCGGGAAAAATGCAAATGATTCAGCTCCAAGCTCAATCTCAGATTATGACAGTGATGAAAGTGGGTCAAGTGATAAAATGGAGAACATTTATGAGGCTTATGAATTAATGTACGAAAAATGGGTGAAAATATGTAGAAAGAATGAAAGATTGAAGGAAGAGAATCTCTCCATGAAGAACACTATCCAAGAGTTAGAAAGAAATTTAATGTTGACTTCGGATGAGCTTGGTGAAGCTAGAATGAAATTGGTGAGTACTGAAAAGGGATTAAGGATGTTAAATGGAGGCACCGAAAAACTTGATAAGTTGATTGAAACCGGTAAGGCTAAAGGAAAATTTGAAGGCATCGGTTACAAAGGTGAGTGTTCGAAAGTTAATGAAGGAAACTCGGACATATTCAGATCAGCCCAAGAAGTAGAAGCACCGAAAAAGAGTGATAGATTTATACCTACATGTCATTTTTGTGGAGTCATTGGACATATAAGGCCAAGGTGTTATCAATTATTACAAATGATATTTCAAAGGGGCCAAAATCGAAAATCTAGACGTTCTCCATTAAGTTTCCAGCAGCATCCCATGGTATTGAAGCAGGCTTGGATTAGAAAGGGTCAAGTACAAGCACAAAAATGTAGTGAAGGGAAAACCAGAAAATGCCCAGATTTGCAGTTAGTTACTGCTGAGGAAGTAACTGCAGAAACTGAAGAACTTTCAGTTACTTCGGATGATGAACCAACTAAAACAATGAAAGCTGATTTGAACCGAGGCTCTTCATCTCAAATCCGAAGAAACCATCCAGCAGAAAATGTTATTGGGGATGTGAGTGAAAGAAGAAAAACAAGAGAAAGAAAAAGGGTTGATTATCAAGAACTTACAGGAAACTTGTGTTATACATCTTCATTCGAGCCAAAGAAAAACACCAGGTTTGAGATTCTTCGAAGGGCACAGGGACAGTGTGCTTTATATTTTTGAAGTATTTTT
>JANSVB020000417.1:2487805-2501797 GCA_025504935.2 Erythroxylum haughtii
CACATATACCGGGAAATGTCATGAATGCATGTACAATCATTACATGTGCAAAATTTACTATTCACGTGTATATATGAATGCATGAACATAGCAAAACAATGTTAAACACTCCTAACCCGTTCCAAATTACTATTTTACCTTTCCCATCGGTGATGAGATGTTACACATCATGTCACTTTTAATACTTGGCATGCTCGTCTTGACTATAACTCATCTTGAACAGTACAACAAACATTCAGGCGCAATAGTCTTTCATGTTGTTCTTCCAAATCTATGCATTTACGGTCTACTTACAGTTTAAGTAAAATTCATAAACTTCCTTTTCATATTTCTTACAATAAAACCAATGGTACATTAGATTTTGTGTGTTTTGATCTTTGGGGTCCTACCCCAACCCCATCTATAGATGGTTTTTTTTTCCTACTTTGTATTGTTTTTTGATCATTTTAATAGGTATTATTGGTTTCTTTTTATTCGCTATAAATATGAAGTCTTTAATTGTTTTATTAAATTTATTATTGAAAAGTATTTTAGATGCCCTATAAAGCAATTTCAAAGTGATTGACATTGTGAATACTAAACCCTTACAAAATAACTTAGTGAAAAAGGTATCTCTTATTAAAATGCTTGCCCCAAAACATTTGAATAAAATGGTTGCACTGAACATAAACATTGACCTATTGTTGAAACATGTTTGACTCTCCTTAATCATGCCTTAAGGCCAATATCATTTTGGGCTCCTGCCTTTGAAACAACTACTTACATTATAAACTACACTACTCTTAAACCATAAAACAACATACTCTTACTTTTTTGTCAACCTCTAAATTATAATGAATTGCATGTATTTGGGTGTTTATGTTATCCTTGATTACGTCCATATACTCCTCATAAGTTATCTCCTAGTTCTTCTCCTTGTATGTTTCTTGGTTATTCTAAAATATTTAGGGGATACAAATGTTATGATTTTTTCACTCATAAAATTCATTATTCACCCTATGTATTGTTTGATAAACAAGTTTTCCAATTTCAGTCGTCAACCATCACCGGCACCAATCCACCACTACTCCCAATTTTTTTTACCAATAAACAACCTCATGCCATTAATACATAAGTTTAATAATTAACAATTAATAATGGACAAATATAAGGGTTGTAGTATACTTATATATTGATACATCATCATCATCAAGCATAATCAAAAGTTTGAATTCTCTTTTTAAGGAATTCATTAAATAAATAAAAAAGATAAGGACATCTTACAATGAGATAGGGTTGGACAAATATTTGAAGGCAAATATTATGACTGTAGCTGACTATGAGTAATTTGATATATTATTATGGTAGAATTCATATAAAGGTGATTATCTAATCACGTAGCAATTGCAGAAGACCTCCTAACAATTGTAGTATCTACTATTACTTCAAAGTTTGCTTTTAGTACTGGTTGTTGGATAACGAGCCCATCATAGTTGACTTCATCCTAAGAATATGAAAGTCCTTATATGTGCCTGAAGTTAGTTAAGTACAAAAAACGTTCAAAGGTAAACTCTATAGTTTATGATATTTTATTTTTTAAAACTTAACACAAATTGCTTTAACTAACTCCTATTTTTCCTTTATTGAGAAGAAAGTATATTGAGAATCTCTTTCTCTCAACTTAATGAACGCCCTAGTATACTTGGTTTCCGACTCTAATATTTTGAATATTGAATTTCATTTGGTCAGACAATCCAAAACCATCTTCTTTGTGCATGAAATGTATGGTTTTCATGCAACATCTTCAAATTTTACTCCTTTTTGTTAACAAACTCCAATATACTACACTATTTCGAATTCCCTTTATCTCTTCCTTTATTATCTCCAATCCATCTTTCATTATAAAATTCACGATATTCATGAAATGACAAATGGAATAACCTCCAAGCTATTAGTAAGCTCCAAAGTTGCAACTTATTCTTCACTTTTTTTTTGTCATAGCATTATTTGTGTTATGGTTATCCAAAGTTATAGTTGAGAGCTTGGTGTTGATTTTCTAATCTATTAAGCACTCAACCAATATAGTTATCAACCTTTCACTTGTATGAAGTGTTGATGCATAAATAAAACTATCATTTAAAAGTATGACCAAATATCAATTATGACATAATCAATGATCAAATGATAATAAATAAATAATATTATTTATTTTATAAGTCAACTACATAAATTCCAATTGTTTTCAATATAATATGTTGTCACTATCATATAACCTTTCTTTTGTTTATCGACCGTCCACATATCTAATAAGATAGCAACTAGTCCATAAATACTTAAAATATCTTCAATATGAAATTTTGTTTAATCTTCGTAAATCTTAAAGATGTTTTTCTTTATGATATTTTGAATTGGGATCTTGAAGGTCATTTGTAGTAAAGTGACAAACATCTTGAAATTTTAACTATTAATAATAACGAATGGTTGTTCATCACTAATGATCATCTTGGCTAGCAAGAGCTTTAATCTATTATAGTTATAAGCCATAGCAATCATTTAACCCTTCACTTTCATTAGGTTAGGGGTAAAAATATTTGACACCTTAATATCATCTTCTTTCTATTGCAAGAGTTTCATGTGTCCTTTTAAATGAGAGGTTCCACCTTTAAAACCCTGAACCAACATCTTATAACAATACTTGCATCTGGCATTTTTAACTTCATAACTTGATTTACTTTTGATGAAATAATTCCAAACATTTATTCTTAAACTCAAATAATTTATACCTTTAACTTAATCTTTTCACTTAGTATATTATCAGATATCATATTAGAACTCTTTGTCATATTGCCTTATTGTTAAAGAATTATGCTCATACATTTGAAACAAATATACATAAGATAATTATAAAATCAATTCATATATGTACATATATATACAACAATAAATACATACATATACATATAATAATAAGAGTTAAGCATATGTGTTTTATGATATATGTCCAATACAAATTAGAAATTCAAATGAAGCTAAATAAGAAAACAAGAAGGAAATGAGGGCATAAAGGACTAGATTATGATTTACTGGAAACTATGAATGCTCTTTCCATAAGAGATGACCTAAAGCATCATTTAAGGAAATGTCATTAACCAATTAATTGCATCTATTAAAAATTTCTTTTTTTCTCATATATTTGTTTATTATTATACAAACACTATCATTTCATCTACCTTATAGGAGAAAAATTCGAAGGCCTTCTAGTTAGTTGGTGATATAATATGTAAGCATTAATGTTGAAAGGATTTAAACAAGAAGTGATATTAAAAGAGAATATACAAGATAAGCAATGTCCTAACTATTATCTCCTTTTTATATATAAGACTTTACACATCAAGCAAGATCAATGATTGTAAGACAGAAGTAGTATAAACATGATGTTACTACTATTTTCTTTCATTGCCTTTACACAACACTAGATATATAACACCAAAATCAACACTTAATTAATCCATAGCTATACTGCTAATATGATAAATATGTGCACTAGATACGGGTTCAATAATCTTAAATATGAAAACATTTAGGCAAATTAGCAAATCTATTATCACAAAATACCTTATGAACATTAAATTGAAGAAGAAATAATACTTGTAATAATCTAATATATCATTTAAAAATATATAAAATGGATAAAAACATTCTAAACTCATTCCCTATTCATCACAATGATATAAACTTCTTCAACTTCCTATACTATTATAAAGAAATTAAAAAAATTTTGGGGAATTACTCAAATTAATTAAAATGCTATCTCTTTAGCTAAGAATAATGAAATGCATTTAACAAAGCCTAATGAAATCCTAACTTTTAGATAAAATAGAACAAATTTATTCAACGTTCAACAGAAAATAGGGAAATAGTGTAACACCTATATATAAGGAAAAACACAAATCCCAAACAAACATGCTCATGCAAAATATCAACCATAAACCCAGTCATCATGTTTTAGGATCTGTAAAGTAATTAATATTCAAATCGTCGTGTTTTATGTCTTCTTCATTGATCCCTTAAAATTTATAAAAATATAGTAATAAAATGGTTTAAAACGAAGATGAAAAGAACATTACCTAATTGAGACAAAGGCGCAACAATGATGAAGGCATAAGCTTAGAGGTGTGGCGTGAGACTAAGGGAGAGGCACAATGAAGACCTAAGAGTTAGAGACCAAAGGTACAATATATAAGTAAGATATATATAGAAAAAGAGGGCGAGCCTTGGAGCAACTAGTAAAGTTGCTCCTTGGTAACCATAAAGTCATAAGTTCAAGTCATGAAAATAGTCTCTTTGTAAAAATACATAAGAAATGTTGCGTATATTATGACCCTTCCTAGAATTTTACAAAATGGGGAGCCTTGCGCACTGGATATATTGACTTGACTATATATGCAGAAAAAGAGAGAGATGAAAGTGTGCATAGTGAGAGGTTTTAAAGAAAAAAACAATAGTAGGATTGAAGGATATATGAGGAGAACTCGTTTATTTTTTTGGAAATGACATTGCTTTGTGTATTACCAAGATGATGTTATTTTAATAATATAATAGGTAGAATTTGGGGTTTAGTTTGGTTTGGACTTTGAATCTTAAGCTTGATTCTAGCTTGTAGATTGAAAATTATAAAGGCTCAAGTACTATCTAAAGCTCAATCAACTTAAGTTGAGGTAGTTGACTTTAGGCCAGGTTAGGATGGATTTGGGCTGAAGTTCCATCTATGAGTAAATTTAAAGTATAATAAACTTCCCACTAGTTTTTGATACAAGGTTAGGTCTTTAAAGGTTTTCCATCTATTAGTTAGAGATGAAAATCACTCTCAATAGGGATGGAAGCAATTTTGTTGTCACTTATACTTGTGCAAGATAAAATATTAACAACTTACTTTGTTGAAGAGAAATAGTATTATGAATTATCATAAAGGACTTCTAATATAAGAAATAGGCTAGATGTCATACAACTTTCTTCTTAAATTCATGGTCAAAGGAGTCTTATATCATATAGTTTTAATTAAGAAAAGATTTTAATGGCTCTGCAGGTAGTGACAACTAGGATCTTCAGGTGGGAAAATGGTCTCTATTCTTCAGGTTCTTCAATTGAGATAGATTCAGACAAAATTGGTGAGTCAATAAAATCATAAAACAAATCAGTTAAGGGATTACAAAAGAAAGGAGTGGAGAGCAAGATCTGAAAAGAAGACAATGATGAGTACATTTTATGCTTCTAAAAGGTGATATGTCTAAAGATTAAGAGATATCTAAGGACAAGATATATCATCTATATCTTTTGTGTTCATAGACATACCTTGTCTTGTAAAACAAAATAATTGAGCTTGAGGTTCTAATTTAGAACACCATGTGGCAAAAAAAAACATGTAGAACCAAAAACTTGAAGGATATTGCATTTAGAAATACGACCAAAGATATGTTCATAAGCTGATTAATTACTTATAATTCTAGCATAAACATGATTGATGGCATAAATAATAGTAAGAGCCACTTATTCAAAAAAATTCTTAAAACTAGAGGAAGAAATGAGTATAACCTTAATTGTGTCTAAAATGTATTTACATTTCCTCTTAATTCTCCCATTTTATTAGGATCTACTAGGACTAAAGTGATGAAGCACTATACCATATTAGGAAAGGAGAGAAAGGAAGGAATTATCTTTATATTCCATAGCATTATCATTTTTAAAGACTTTGATTATTTTAAGAAATTAAATTTTGATCATTTAAGCAAACTAAGTATATGACCTGCAAGTTCAATTTTTTTGTGTCAAGTAAATCTAGATATATCGAGAAAAGTTATTAGCAACAATAGTAAAATATCTTGAACCTCCTAAAGTAAGAATGCGAGAAGGGTCCTAAATATCATAATAGATCAAATCAAATGCTATAAATGGCTTAGAATTGCTATTATTAAAAGGTAAGTTATGATGTTTGGCTAACTAACAAGATGAATACCCAACAACTTGTTTAATAGATCCTAACAAAATAATTGGAAATTAAAAAAGTCAAATGTTGGAAAGAAATATGACCAAGACAAAAGTGCCTAGTTTTAAATGTAATAATGGCACTAGAATTAGATTGACTTGAAGGTAAATAAAGTGATGCAAGTTAAACAATCGTCCGTTTTTATGTCTTGTCCTAAGGATTTACTAATCTTTAAATCTTGCACATGAAAACCATAACGTAAAAAAATGAATATCAAAATCAAAATCACATAATTAACTATCATAGTTTTGATGAAGTGATAAATTTATAACTATGAAGCCATTCATAATATAAGGTTAGAAGTAGGCACAGTACTAACATGGTAAACATATATAAGAAAATTATCAATAAATGTGTATAGTGGGTACATGGAAAGTTGGTTGTTTATTTTGAGCAATGAAGTTATATAACCTATATAATTGCAATACACATAATCAATATACTAAGAAGAAATAATACTTGATATGACAAATAAGGTTACTGTTTAGAACTACCAGATTGAGAAGAAAGAAGTACTTGTTTGGGGCTATCGTGGTCAATTTGATCAAGAATCACAACAAGGTTAGAATTAGAAGGATTAGTGGTTTCCTTAATATCCATAATAATAATATAAGAACTCTTGCTACGTTGAGCAGAAATTTTTTAAGATTCTTTTTGATCGGACATTTACATATATGATGTTTGAGTTCTTTGCAATAATTATAATTGCCTTTCCTCGGAGTGAGAACATGTACATCCTACAATAAGCTCAATAAAAACTATATTTAAAGGAATTGATCATGATGTAGAAGAGAACCACACATTGTTGATCTAAATATCTTTAGTTCATGAAATTCTTATGATCCTATTATTGGGAGTAAAACTCATCTTTTTTATTGTGCAATTTTGGATCAAAATCAATAAGTTGATATAAATAGCTTGTAGTTATGAAAGAAAATTATATATATACAAATTCTCCAACTTCCTTCTCTAGGTCCTACTAAATAAAACTAATGAGCATCATTATATGTAGAATAACGTTTGGTAAGGATATCCGAAACCTCTTTTACAATTTCAAAATAACCAAAGCATCATTTGATGGTTGTCTCACATGTGTTGATGAACTATGTGAGAACAAATAACTAATCTCACGTGTACCATAACGTTGTAGCTTGGACATGTAAAAGCGTGGATATTTCTTAAGCCCACATTACATATTTAAAAACTCAACGTATCCAGTACATAAGTCTTCTCTCGTAGCGAGAAATTGGAGCGGGTTATTAATATATACAGCCTTATTTTTGTATTTTTACAAAGAAAATATTTTCGTGATTTGAATTTGTAACCTTCTGGTTATAAATGACAACTTTTATCAGTTACTCTAAAGCTCTCAGTCTCACAATACATAGTTAGTCCCATTAAATGAACTAATGATGGGCAATGTCAAGTTTATCTATAATAGTGTAAATATCTAAATGAGTGCAAAAGATATCCAAATTTTGTAAAGATAGAACAAGAAAAGAACAAGCGCACTTGATATCCCTCGGAACTAGTCAAAACTAAACCAGAATTGACTGAGTGCCTGGTTGTTTCAGCTTTTAGAGGGTGAGTAAGCACTTTTCTCTACCACAAAAGCTATTTTTAAGAAAAATAAATGTTTGACAGTAAAATTCAAAAGTATTTTTTTCATAGAAATGACTTTTTTGGAAACTAAAATGCAACTTTTTTAGAAACTCAAATTTGAAGCTTTTCAATAAAACACTTTTTTAGGTAGATTTTTCAGATCAATTAATGAGCCTATTTTTTAATCCTCTTTACCCTTATATTTTTTACACATAATTCTTACAATACTCACAAACACAACTTCACGTTTATTTTGAGATTTATATAATATTATTTGACTTTTTTATATGTTTTAATATTTATTTTAATATTAGTTTTATTTATATTATAATCCATATAAAAGATTTGGTTAGATATATTTTCATTTATGTTTCATATAGCTTAAAATTATATAATAATTAATATATTCTGCTTTGCATATTATTTAATATATTTTAAATAATATTTATATGCATAAATAATTTTTATTACAAAATAAAATATACTTAAAATTAAAAGTCATTTTTATTTTTATGTTGTCAAACAATTTATTGTATGAAACTTTTTTTTAAATAACAGTCAAACAGTCAACTGACTTCTTAGAAAAGCTTTTCTTAGAAAAGCTTCACTGAAAAAAACTTTACTGACAAAAACTCTATTAATATAAGTCTAGCTAAACAGGCACTGAATTGACTTTCTTAAGCAATTGGACCAGTTCGATTGAACCAGAAACATGCCCAACAATTACTAATGAAATTATTTATAATTAATTATCCACATGTTATAAATAATATTAGTATTTACAATCAAGCTTGTTTTAGCAACATTATATTCTAATTACTAACAATAACAAGATAACGAAAAGACAAAACTTACACTAAGTCCTTCGGCAAACTTGAATGCCAATCAAAAGTACACCCAAATCAATTTTACTTTTACTTTCCACAGACTTTATACCAGAAATTACGCATCATTTTTTCACGCTTAACTTTGCCAACGTCTGATAAAGTGCCCAAAGAGCCGATAAAACTAGGACAAACACCTTGATTCCTGATATGGACATTTGTCAAGATAAGAACTGCACCATTTATGGTCCTTGATCATTACTAAAACTAGTTTGATTACTTCAAAGTTTGGGACTAATCATGTATTTTAATGGACTTACTGGATTGCATATGGCAGCCGCGTTTTCTTGAGACCAACCCCAACTTGGTACTTTTAACATGTTTTGGGATTTCTACTCACTTTTTGAGTTGGAAGCGAACTGAAAGTAGCTTTAGTCTTCACTTAACAATATCATAGTCAGCTTTTTACTAGATTATTTTCAAATGAGCAGATTTAATTGGGTTCATATGGGAGGGGACCATTTCAGGTTTCTTTGCTATAAAGGGACCAATGTATGGAGAGCATCATGACTCACTGCTCTGCTTAGTATCCTCTGCGACCCTAACTATTATATATAAGCATATTTGCAATATACTAATATGAGCTTTGCACTTCGAATGAATTGTTGTTCGTACAATTCAACTCATGCCCATTTGCTTCTTATTTGAAAAGATCAGTGGTCCATCAACTCTTTTTGCATTCGATTTGACTTTGAGTTTGATTAAAGCTTTAAATTAAAAAATGCATTAACAAAAGAATTGTTACTATATAGTATATCCGTAACCTTATTTCATGTTCTTTTTAAATTTACATTAGTCTAGCACACTTAAAAAGGTAGTATAGAATCTGAAAAAAATAGAAGAGACGTTTATATCTCTTAATTGGGTGTCTAGATTTTTATGATTAAAAAAAATAAAAATTTATGTTTTAATTCAATTCAAACTTGTAAGTAGTGTATCTGAAAATTGTCCAGCTGTGCTTATGATGTAGGCCAGCTATTGGACTGTCTTGAATAATTTATAAACTTGGGATACTTTATTATATGATCTTCAATTCTCCATTTCAGCCTCCACTCTTATAATCTTAAACTACCATGCATGGTGGCACTCCACTTCACCATAGCATCTTCCTTTGTTTATTGGTTCTCTAACCTTCACCAGAATACCAGTTCCATCTTAATCTTGAAATGGACGCACAGAAGAGCAGCCACTCATTTGGGAGCACCTGTAAGAGAGTCCAAGAAGAGGCAACATGCACGAGCAATTTTTGTTTCTTTTGCACCATGAACGAGCCAGACCCATCTCTCAGAAGAGCCAAAATCACTCAATATTTGAGAGAAATGCCTTCCGCCGATGTCCAAGAACATGTCTTGGTGTTAAGCGGCCTGTGGAACATTGCCATGACTCACCCTGATGACCCTGAATTCCCATCCCTTGGTATCTTTGAATGCATGGGAAAACTGATTGATAGAGGCATCAAGGACAAAGAATGGTTAATTAGAAGCCAAAACATCTACATCCCGTATTATGCAGCTCATATCATAGGTTCGTATACCATGAACAATTCCCAGTTTGCAGAAAAAGCCGCTGGATCAGGTGTCATATTACCTTTATTAGAACTTCTCAGGGGAAAAATCAGCTGGGTTGAGCAACGAGTTGCTGTTCGAGCACTAGGTCACCTGGCTAGCCATGAAAAACCCTTTGAAGCTCTTGCAGAACATGAAGTGCAGATTGTAAAGTCAGCCATGGAAACAGCTAGGAACTGTCTCAAAAACGTCTACAGAAGTTTTATCGCTGTAGAGGATAGTAACCGATTGAACTACCATCGTGACCTTCTTACAAGAGGGCGAGGAGGTTTGGAGAAAGAGAACAGAAAGGCTGAGGAATGGGCTGGTCAGTTGCAAAGCTGGTCATTGTATCTCTTGAACTGCTTTGCTTGCAAGCACAGAACTACGAATCATATCTGCAGCAAACGCTTTTTGAAGGATTTGTGTGGCATGTGGGATGTTTTAGCTAATTGCACATCACCTGGTGGACTAGGGTTGATAAGAACTTTGTGCAACTCCAAAAATGGAAGAGAAAGCATAGCAAATTTGAAGGAAGTAGTAGAGAGTCTAGGAAACATCTCAAGATCTTCCAGTGAATGGAAGTATATGGCTATTGAGTCTCTCATCTTACTTCTCAAAGACATGGACACACGATACAAGGTCATGGACATCGCACTTTTGTTCCTGGTGGATTTGGTTGAGCTAAGAAACCTTGGTAAAAGAAGAGCTATTGGAGAAGCTATCAGTCAGACATTGTTACAAGATTACCATAAGATCAAATATGGTGACATGAAGTTGAAGAGCCAAAATGCAGAGAGAGCGTTGAAGGAGACATGGGAATTGAAGGTGGAAAGAAGAAAGAGAGAGAAGCTAATGTCTGAGCAAGAACTGAATGAGAAAAAACTACTTGTGGGTAAGTTGAAAAAAGAAGGGAACAACTTCTTTTGGTCCGGTGACATTGAGAAAGCTATAGTAAATTACACTAAAGCTCTGGAATGTTGCCCACTAAAGAGGAGAAAAGAGAGAATAGTTCTGTACAGCAACAGAGCTCAGTGTTATTTACTGCTTAATGACCCAGAAACTGTCATTAGTGACACGACTAGAGCTTTGAGCCTGTCCACTTGGGTGAGTCCTCACATCAAGAGCCTGTGGAGAAGATCACAGGCTTACGACATGAAAGGGTTAGCTAAGGAGAGTTTAATGGACTGCTTAATGTTCGCCAGTGGCAGTAGGAAATCAAAGCAAACCAGAAAACATGTCAAGATCCCGTATTATGCAGCACGAATGATTAGCAAACAGTTGAATGCCACGTGGATTTTTGCAGCCGCTGCTATGTCAAGCAACAAAGCGGAGGAGAAAGTTGTAAGCTCCGACAAACCAGAGACTTGTAAGAACATGGTCAAGATGTCGAAGATTCATAAGAAGAAGGGTGAGCAACATTCTTGAATTTCTTCCAACATTCTTTTTATAAATTAAACAATCATAATGCTTGTGATACCGAAGATTATTCTAACGTTAATACTCGAACGTGAAACTCGTACCTTTCTTTTATTGTCAAGAAGGCATAGAATACTAGTTTTTGTCGATGTGCCAGGTATTTCCACTATTCAGGAGATGTCTTTTCCTGGAAGGCAGTGGCAGAGAGACGAGCAGAGTTGGGGAAAACGGAGTCTCACTACCGAGTGTCATAATGGGATAGGAGGGGCTCATCATGCTAGTGAAAGAAGTCCTAGAAGATCAATAAAACTCGGCCAGAATTTTGCGGTAGGGAGGATACGAATAGTCTAGGATGAAAGATTTAATGAGATCTTCAATTTTGCTGTGAAGGAAACTATAAACTCATTATGCTACCCCAGAAAATGACTTGGAAACTTGTGAAGCATGCTACATGTAGTTATTGATGTTTCTGTTCTGAAGTTCATGTGCATTGATCAAACCCATGCAATAATACTCCAATGGCCAACGGGTTAAGTGTCATCATATGTTATGCTCCTAATTTGCCTTCGCCACCAGTCCATAATAAGCTTTACTTTTTGACCCCTCGAGGCCAAGGCGCCAACCAGCTATGGCATACTAAGAAGGCAAATTTTAGGTCACAAAGTTCTCCATTTTAGGAGAATTAGGAGGAACAAGTCACTTTTTAGTGACTCTCCAAAGCTCACTCTCAACCTTGAAACGCGTCGTTGAATATATTTTGTTAATGTTCTTTTTAGGCATCAATTCCTCATTTCTAACAATTGATAGAAATTCTTATACAAATTCAAATTTACTAAACAAATAGAGGAGCACAAAAAAACCTTGTAATTTAGATCTTTGATGAATTGGCTCGTGTAGAAGAGATAAGATTACGACCTTTCATCTAACAAGGACCATAATGTCTCCAAGCAAATCTTAACAAGGATCTTTCTATTACCTAATCCCAATTTTAAATATATCATATCATACCTAACTCACTAATTGTACTTTTAGACATCTTTATAACCCTATTCTTTGTCCAAATCCCCCATACTCTAGTAAAGTAATTTCTTTTATATATGCGAATTATTCTTTGCTCTAGAAGGTTAGGAATACTAAAAGACTATAATATAATAGAGGTCCACTCTTAGACGTGCGTCCAGGGTTAAAAAAACGCCGAGTTTTCTCAAACTTTTATCTACTAAAGAGAATTATATAATTACAGTGTCACAATTACATCCACCTAGTACAATTGCACAATAATAATAACAATAATCGAGTGAAAGTTTTAATAATATGCGAGATACATGAAGAGGTAAAATAATAAAATATATAAAAGATAATACTAAGAATAATAAAAGATAAAATCATATAAATAAAAATATAAAATAAATAATAGTATAAATAATATAATAAATATATAACATAGAAAAAATAAAACTAATAAATAATAAAACCGTTGTGCGGTTTATATCAACATTACCTATTGGCATTACTACAGAACCAGTGAGGCAACTTTATAAGGATTAAATAATAATATCCAATGTTTGCATTAGAGATCGTTAATAAAAAATAATATAATTTTTCACAAGTTAAAAGATAACCTTTCTTACACAATTCCTTTTCTAAAATCTTGTTTTGTTATCTTTATATTTTATTTTGAAATACATTTTTATATTATTAATTATTAAAACTTCTACAATTGCTTTAGCTGCTGCAATTATTTTGGCAATTGAAATAATTAGGCCATCTCCAACAAAGGTAACAAAACACTAGATTTGGTGTTTTGGTGCAACGAATTCACTTCTAAAAAGGCACCAAAATCTAACGCTAAAATAGTGTAATGAATAGTAATACACTAAAATTGGTGTGTTATTATTTATGCACCAAAAGTTGCAAAAAGACAATTTTGTCTATTTTTTAACATATTCCTTTTATGTTCTCCTCGTAATTTGATTTATTTATATAATTTACTAAATAATTAAATTTAAAATATATATTACTTTATTCAAAATATATCATTATAAAAATCTTATTGAAACATTTAAAATGACACTAATATTAAATATAATATTAAATATATTTTTAATATTGATTTATACTTCTTATTTATAAATATTATAAATTTATTAATAAAATATATGTTAAGAATAAAAATTAAATTTAAAATCAAAGGTACATAAATTTAAACCACAACAATGATTTAAAAATTAAATCTCATCGAAAATATTTGAAATCACAACCAGACTAAAATAAATTACAATTATAATTAGACTCAAGATTATAATCAAACTAAAATTATAACAATCAAATTAAAAATAAAACTGAATCACTTGAGAATATTAATTTAACATAAATAATTAATAGTTTAGAAGATCATCCTCATTTCCTCAAAAATCAAATCATTGACTGAAGCCACTAAATGATTAAACTCCTCTTTGAGATTCTCTTTCTTGAGCTCTTTTTGCATAAATTTTTATTTGTTCATTTATGAAAGTCTCAC
>JANSVB020000417.1:2532084-2546198 GCA_025504935.2 Erythroxylum haughtii
CCAAGCGGCTTGCTTTTAAACTTTCATTTGATTATTCTGCAGAACAAGCACGTGGGTTTACATTTACAAGCAAAACCGGCGTCGTTTCTCACTTGGACAGGGTTGGACAGAGTAAGCTTAGACAGACGATCCGGACTCGTCTTTCAAGGGCATTGGTAAAGATGCTCTATCAATATCACATGAAAAGAAACAAAATTTGCCCTTATTTTTCTTGCAAATAACGAGTTTGGAGTTTGAACGAGTCCGAATTTTCTAACCAATTTTATGATGTCTTATTCTGTTCTATAAATCTCAGTCATTCATTTATATGAGTCCTGTATAAATCTCGCATAAATGAACGCAAAATTCACATAAATAAATGGCTAAAATTTATAAGACAAAATAAGATACCATAATATCAAACAGAAGATCTTATTCCTTAAGGCATGCAAAGAGAAGCATCAGAATCTTACCACACGTCAGAAAAAGTGATGTTTATAGACATTGGTCCCCTGGAATAATCTTTTCCATTTTTATCGAATATTTTTGTGGATGATCTCAACTAGGTTCACCGTTACCTAATCCGACCAATTGTCCCGTCAACTCTAATTGTCGACTTGATCGATACACAAACTTTTTCTTCTTATTATGAATTTAGATTCTGAATTGACGACTAATGTCCGCCTGGCCTATTTGAATCAAATTCAGATAATAGCACCGGCGGCTCAATGTTCTTGGTGGTTAACAGGAATAGCAGTTAGCGTCATAAAATTATCGATTCTAGTAAAACCCAATATAGATAGCTCAGGCTATTTTCTTTTGCCATTAAGAATGACGTGATACGATTTAGTTATATGTTATAGGAAAGGATATTGTTTTTATCTTAAATTCTCCAAGCTTTCTCAGGATGTCAATAAAAATTGAAAAATTTACATTGACCTCTAACAACATGAAGGCGACAACGGATGAGATCAAGGCCTCAGTTATGGAACAGCTTCACTTCAAGCATCTGCAACTTGAAGGTAACAACAGATGAGATCAAGGCCTCACTTAAGGAACAGCTTCACTCCAAGCATCTGCTCTAGCACCACTGCAGACTGCTCGGCTCATGCCTCAGTTCAAAGCCGATCCCATTGCTTGATGATATTATATTCTTTCTATTCACAGGAAAGTACTTCAAATTGACGCAAGTTCTCTCTAGTTTTGGGTTTTACCTTCGTTCAATGAGAAGATATCGACTGGAACGTTTGTGCAATCCACATGGTCGTCATCATCGAATCTACGGTTTGAAGTACCTCTAGGTTGATCTATATACATCACAACGACCGTCATATCATCATGGTAAAAGCGCCTCGCACCTTTTTCGATTTTCTTGATGTCCTCGTAGATCATTTCTCTTTTCCTTGCAACTTCCTGCAAGGCAGCTCTCACCAGTCGCTTTGCTATTCCCTGGAAAAAAGAAAAGGGATATTCATTCGCTGCTGTGAGGAAAGACTACTGCACCACAATACCAATTCAATAATGGCTTGATTTAGTTTACTTCTTATGTATTTAAAGAAACAATTACTAGCAATGAATGCTTTGGAATAGTGTTCAGAAATGATTTATAAGGTGGGGTCTTACAACTCGTGGGCTTTTTAGAACTATATTGACGGCTGCTTCATCACTCAATTGCTCCCAAAGACCATCTGATGCAAATATTAAGAACAAATCATCTGGTCTTAGCTTTCGAATCAGTATTGAAGGCTCAGCTGTCATCACAGGAGCTTTTAAAGAAATAGGTGATCCAAACTGCTGGGAAAACTCAGGTTTCTTTAGGTACATATCTCCTATGGATCTCGAAACCTGGAAATGCACGTTGACAAATAATAGTTCAATACATGCTTCAGACCACAACTAGAAAATCAAAAAGAAACAGATGAGTAGGTGTTCATATTTATCAATCAGGAAGAAAGACTCAGGCATAAGTTCATTTTACATTAAGGTACATGAAGAGATCTCAACATTTTCAAGGAATCAGGCTTCACAATATATCTTTCTATAAATACAACCCAAGCATCATATGCAAATCATAAAATAAAAGTACCGATGGTAGTCGTCAGCATTTTATAAATTGCACTCCTATAGGAGCAAGATTACTGACAGATCATAAAAATGCAGTGAGCACTTGGAAAAATTTTCGTTATTTGATATACTTCAGTAGCCATAACTTTGCAACTTCCTGACATTAGTCGGCTTTTCATAAAACAGAATCACTATGGAAGCATAAATGTAGAATTCAGATCCGAAATACTATCAGAGGTTTTAGAAGCACGCTAAAGAGTGCAAATCCATTTCGGTCACTACCAGAAAAGCATGGATTACAAAACTAGCAGCAGATGATATGCAGAGAAAACCAAAAGTTACGTACTACACCATTGTATAGAGTTGAACCATAAAACAGAACAGGGCCTAATATATCAGATGGAAGCAAAACCAGTTACTGCCAGTACCTGAATTATGCCCTTTATCCGCCAAACTCCATTACAATACATCACAATGTGTGAATCATCTGGATGGAGAGCCGCTACCTCTTTCCTCACCTCCTCAACACTCACATTATGATCTGTAGATAACCTCTCAGCGACCACCATGGTACTCGTATTTTTATGAACTCTCCGGCCAAGCACTGCCCTGGAGTCCCCAAGATTTGCTACATATAAGACGCCTTTTGATATTGCCCCAACAAGGCAACAAGAACCCACCGAGACCATTTGAGGCTGAGTCATCCATGATCGATTGACCAAATGCGAAAATTCCTTCTCTGTTGCTTCAAATGCCTTCCTTATTACATCAGCAGACAACCCACCGTGCTCTGTTGCGAATTCTGATGAAAAAAGAAAACCACAAATTTGAGATGCCAAAATTTGAAATTATTCTTCTTGTAATAGCTCCCGATGTATACTGATGCAAAAACTCAAACTGACGGGTGTCCATACATACTCATTCTGGTAATCTTTGCCAAGATAAGACAAGAAGATCCCTTGAATTTCAGAACAAATGAACACCCAACTATACCAAACAAGTAGAGGAACTAGTTCCGTAAATCCGATTAAAACAGAAACACAAACAAAACTCATGATCACACAAAGACCAAATATTTCTTCATTTACTACAATTCCCACGAACCAAACAATTTATCCATCTAAAAAGGCGAAAAATTACAGTACTCACTCTGAAGAAATGGGAACAGATTGTCAGTGATAAACTTGGAAGCCTCCGGGCCACCGTGTCCATCATAGATACCAACATAGGTAGCAGATGGAGAAGTTAACACTTGCCCCTGATCTTCCAACAAAGAGTTTGCTTGCACAACCGCTACGGAGTAAACCCCTGAAGCATGTGGTTTCAAGTCTATATCCCACAAAAGCGCATCTCTCTCTTCGCCACCTCCAAAACACCTCCCTAATGGCCTGAAACACATATCCAGGAGCATCCCTTTTCAGTTCTTCTGTTATCACTGAAATCTTTGATTCAAGTATTCCGTATATCGTTGCGAGTAGACGGGAAAGCTAGGAGGATATTTTCTTTCAAAGGAAGTTTTGGTTGTTGGGAAAAGTTCAAAGTAAACGATTAGAAACAAGGAAAGTTTTTTTTTTTCGAGTTGACGAGGACGGAGAAAACTGCTGTTTTGTCAGATTCGAATCCAATTCGTTGTCGTGTTTTCTAGACATTGCGAGTGTTTCTACTACTGTTCTGAGAAGTATAAGGTAAGGCGTAAAAGGCACGGACGATACAAATTTCTGTAGTTTGGCTCCTTCCTTCAAAAAAGCTTGTATATTTTAATATTTTTTATAAAAATTATGGTGTTATATAGATTGTTTAAAGCTCAATTCCGATAAGAGAAAGGTTACCAAAAACATTTAATAGAATAAGTGGTATTTTTGTTTAATAAAAAGGATTTTTTAAGTATTAAATTATAAATTTTTCAAGAACACATCAATGTATAGATATGTGCCATTATTCTGGCACACCGATTTGTATAAGAGCTCTGTATTAGTAACAAGGGGGTTATAGAGGATACAAAAATTAGTTAGTATATAATAAATATATTCAAGAGCTTAGCAACTTGCTATTTCTAATATTTATTAATTAAAACATTATTTATATTTTATTTTTTCTAATTCACAATTATAAATATTTGCACTAATTCCAGGAACTGTAGAAGAATAAAATTTAGGATATAATTAAACTCTATAATAAGCTACATTTTTGTGATTAATTTCTATTTATATATTAAGAAAACCTAACAATTCTATTTTCGCCAATTTATCATTTAAAAATTAGGGACAAATAGAAATATGTATTTTTTCCTAATTTTTAAAGACGACTTTTAAAATTTTATTTATTTCATTAATTCTTAAGAAATTATATGATAAATGTTTTCTTTATTCCAGAAACCTTAACTTAGTTGATTTATTAGAAATTATTCTACAATATCGAAAAGAATTTTATAAATCATAATTAACTCTTAGTTCTTAACATTTAGATACTAGAAGATCTTATCAAATATGGTATTTAAATTCAAAGTTAATTCAAAATATAAAAGAAGATGTCTATTTAAGAAAAAGTCACTCCATTTATGAATGGGGTACATATACAAGACTTTTAAAATACATCAACAACATCAATACGCTTGGAAGTCATGTTATTATAAGTATCTTGTATTTTAGAAAGTGAAAATTCTTCTTTAAAAAAATCATTGAGGTTCATATCAAGCAAATTACTTTTTTGTTTGTTGGGAGCTTGCAGAAACTAGTTTGAAAGGTTGGAGAACTTAAAAAATATGTACTCGTAAATTTGAAAAGGGTCGTTAAATTACTAAATGAGATTTTAGTGAAACACTTAAGTTAGATATTTGAGGACTGAACGTATACTTTAATTTTAGGTTGAACCAACATATATGAACTGCGTCATTTTTCTCTCTCTCTCTCTCTTTATCTTTTAAATTTTCGCATTATAATGTATCTGTATTCATTTTAGCAAGAAGCCCGTTCACTTTTATAATAGGTTCCTTTTATTTTCAATTTTATCATATGTCTTCTTCTTTTTATTGTTTTAATAGAATTTATCATTTAACATGTTTTTACCGTCTAACAAGTTCATATCATTTTAATGACAGGCTCCTATTATTTTGAAATTTAACAAGCCCCAATTTTTTGTCTGCCGCGTGTGTTTGCTGTATGGCTATAAATATTATAACTTAGACTTGGCAGATAGCAGACGTTTAATACATCTCAGTCTACCCCAAGTCAAGAAACCTAGACATTATCGCTGGATTATATCTGATTGTGACTAACACGAGTCACGATTTTAATTGGACCACAAGCAAAATCAAGCGTCTAGGACTCGGGCATTGCTTGGAAAGTGCTTCTCCATTCCTGCCATGCCAATTTTCCTCCGCCTTTTCTCATTCTTTTATTAAGTTGCTTTCCTTCCCTGGTCACCAGGTCTTTACAAGATCCCAGATTATCGTCTAGTCACACTTTTGAATATGTCGGTCACTACACCATCTTCGTATACACGAAAAGTCATTTAAAAACAGTTTTTTAATTAATTAAGAATAAGATTGTACAATTGTTAAATTTTAAATTTTTAATATACATCAAAATTTGTAAGGATATAAACAGAAATGGTTTTTCACGCCGTATTTTTACAGCCGTCCGTCCAGGTCAAGATTGGAGTTAATTAGTAGGTATTCGGTCCAATATTTAAAGTTCCGTGGCGGCACCAACCAAAAGTCTCCAAGTCAAGGAAAACCCAAATCAGGGGTCGGTGCCTTGACTACCATTATCCCTTAGCGTAAGTAAAGGTTTCACGAGTTAATTGGCGTCTACTGACAGCGAATTGAAGGACCTTTGTTTCTTCGCTGACTTTTGCCTATGGAAGAGGAGTCTAGATATCTTGTATAATATTATGGTGTTTTATTATATCTAATAAATCTTAATTGTTTATTTATGTGAATTTTGTGTAGATTTCACGTGAACTTCGCGTGAGTCTTACAAAATAAATGGTTGAGATTTTATGAACAGAATAAGACAGGGTAATATTAGACAAAAAATCTATTCCTCTGAAAGAGTACCGAGTCATTACTGCTTTCTTAATACGAAGGAGCTGCAAAAGATTTCATTGGATTTAATGATTATGTTAAGATTAAGATTTTTGAATAAATTTAAAATTATGTAAATATATTATAATATTTATGATTTGGTCCCAATGGAACACATGTTTACTCCAAGCTTTTGGTTTTGATTTTTTTTTAAAGTTTGATTTCAAATTTTATTAATAATTAACCTAATATATTTTTGACCAAAAAATTACATATATCAGATAACACGAATGACCACAAATTTTCATGTTACATAAGTACAGAGTTGGTCTCCAATTTTAGCCTTGAAGTGCATCTCTTCGATTGAGAACCAAAGGCCCCGCAACCGATGGCAAATTATTTGGAATATTTTTAACTGATGGCCGATTCTCACTAAACTCAACTTTAATCTTTCTTCTAAAGTTAAAATTGTTGAGAAATCAGCTAATTCCAAGTGCTAATAGCTTTATAGGTGTAAGAAAATAATTTTTTTTGATTAAGTAACAAAATATTTTAATTAATGAACAAAATGAATAATGTTGCTTCAAGTTTGACTAAGGAACAAAATAGTTTCAAACTATAGCAATAATATTGAATGGAAATAAAGCTTTGAATCTTTATAAGGCAATTCATTGATTTTTTAGACAACAATATCTAACAATAAAAGTAACAATTTTTCCTTTCATCAACAATGATAAGTTAATGTAAAAACAAACCCTTGTCATAGAATAAGCACAATCATAATGTTCATTAAGAGAACAATATACATTATTAGATGTAGCTATACATAAATTAATGTATGCCCTAAAATATATATTGTCAAATGTTAATAGCCAAAAAATTTCATTTATATATATATCATTATATAGTCCATATACGCCAGTGAAATTCAACCTTTAATATACTAAAATAAAATAATAAAAAATCATTAGCTAAAATGCGCACTTATATTATCTTCTTTTAGTTCATTTGGAATATAAGTGCATCAACTAATATACTAAAAAAAGACAATATGTATAGGTACTTTAAAATCCTTCACAAAGTACCTCCTTATCCACTTATACTCATCTCCTTCCTATATAAAGAAAAAGTAGATTAAAATTTTTCTTAAATACCTATGCTTAAAAATAGTTTGATATATCTAAATAATGAAATATTTCTACTTTGTTATGACATCCATTTAATCAACATAATTAATCTAGGTCAAAAACTAATAACATAATGATACAGTTCTTTTTATAAACAAAGTCAGAATGCATGAACTTTTCAATTCACATTGGATGCACTATATTTGCACAAGGGAAAAATAAGCAAATATAATCTTCAATTAATCTCAATGGCAAAGACATCAAGATAATGTACAAAAGGATTAAATTAAGGAATTTTTCACCTGAAGTTCTTTATGTTAATTATAAGATTTAGGGAATAAAGCATTCCTTTCTTGATTGACTAGGTATAATCAATTTCTCAATCATGTCTATGTTAGTGGTATTGGCTTGTCCAAGTTGAGATTGAATAAGAGGGAATATTTGTTGCATCATTTATTCTCAATCTACTTTATCTTGTTCTAGTTGGCATTTCATTTTCAAGCATTCGACTTTCTCTTATTCTAATTCCTTTATCATTATCTCGTTTTTAGTTTCTGCTTTCTTATTCGTCTCTTCTTCCAATGCAATCTTAATTGAATATAGATACACATTAGGGAATTTGTAAAAGGCCTCACTTGCTATATTATTTTCTTTCACGCTAGATGATTTCATAGCTTTTCCAAATAGTTCTTTATGTTAAGGCCACATCATTCCTTTGTTAGCCACAACTTTATCAACCTTATGACTATCATTTTCTTTTTAAACTTTTAAAATGCGAGCCTACAAAATAAAAGTAAAGTGTTACTTCTTCAATCAAATTGACCTTGATAAGTATGACAACACATACATTAAACAAGAATTAAACAAACCTGTAGTCAAACTAATGAATGCAGGCACCATATATAATTATTAAAAAAATCTACTGTCATTCTAATTATATTAGAAGCAATTCATTTTGACAAAAAAAAAACAATTCAACGATTAAAAAACAAATGAAACGGAATTTAGGTGATGTGAACATCACAACAACACAATGAAATCATAAGCACAAACAATGAGCAATAAATGTAGGCATTTTAATGAAAGTATCAATAATATAGAAAACTGTTACAAGATAAAGTACTAATAATAATTTTCTCTCTTAGAGCTTCAGCAGCTTGCTTATACACCTTTTTAGGCTTTCTTTTACAAGTTGCAAGACACTTTTCAACATTAGAGAGTAGAGTTGTATCCTCTATTTTGGTTTACTATTCAGAGAAATAATTGATAATTAGAAATTTGAAATAATTTAGAAATTTTAGTTAGTTTCTTGACAGATTATAACTAACTAAAGAACTAACCAATTTAGTGTAACTACTTACAAAATTCTTAGGACCAACTATGTGCACCTAACTTTGTCTTATTCTATTTTGAATGTTTTTTTAGTAATTTGTTACATACTAAAACATTATACTAATTAGATATTAAAAGATAACAACAAAATCAATATCCCAGTAGAAATCCCTTTGAGATGCAAGGTTTGGAAACTTATTTTGTAAAAAACACTAATAATTGTCATACATCCACATCTAGGTGGTTCTAATGAGCAATGAGCTCCTTAAAGACTTGTTTCCTTGTATAGTTAGGATGATTGCCCATTCTTTCTACATCTATAGTTTATTGTTTGAAATACTTTTGGTTTGCTTAGACTTATAACTTTCTCCATGCTTCCCTAATAGTCTTCAAAGTCCATTCTTTACATTCTAAAGGCAAAATGTCTTTTCTATAATAAAATTAATATTCAATTTGATCTTATAAAATAAAACTGAAAGGAGTATTAACAAAATGTTTTCTTACATTAACATATTCCCAAAGAGGTTCATTGGGAATATTAAGTCAATTGATGTGATTTAGAGGTGCAAGATTTTGTTTACAAGCTACAATACCTAAGAAAAGTGTGAATTCAGTCAACATCTTCTCATAAGGACCAACTATCTAATTAAGAGCATTAAAAAATTAGTCTGTGTTGTTCCTTGGATCTTGCATGATCCTCCTTGAGCAAAGTTGGACCATTCCCTTCGTGTTCACAAATTTTATATTAAAAAATAGTAATGTCAGTAAATAGTATAAAAATTATTTAAATAAAAGCTTGGTCTTCTATATTTTCATATGATTTTGATTGTTGTTCCATAATTTTAGTCAACAATTCATGCCACTTAATAAAAATTGACTCTGTTTAAACAGTTGCTTCCTTTGCAGAACTTTCAAAAGGTTGATTACTAAGAATATGATGATGCATACCTTCTTCATCCCTTTTACTTATTCCACTCATGGTTTTTCCTTAATAAGTATCATTTTTTCCACCTTAAAAAGTTAGCAACATAATTTGAAGGACATAAAGGTTGTGGTTTGTCATTCTTCTTAAAGGATTAGTCCTTCCCCATCTTTTAAAATTTGTAAAAATTAAAACCATTAAATAAAAAATAAATTGTGAGAATAATTGTTGTTATGGAAATCATATACAAACCATATTTAGTAGTAGAATAATCATATATATACTGCCAAAACAAATAAGAAAACATATACCTCTTTATAGAAAATAGTAGGAATTGCTAAGATTGTGTTTTTTTAATTTAAAATTGTGTTTTTTCAATGATTTGTCATTGCTTTTCACTATTCTCCAATTTGTCTTACTCTCTATATGAAAATTCAAGTGAATATTTTAGCTTATTCTCAATAAGTTTTCCATAGACTCTGATGCAATGAACTTGGTCACACCTTCTTCACTTTTTTCATTATAAAGAACTATAATAATAAACAATGTTATTGTTAGTAACTATATATACATAACTAGATTAGTAAAGTTTATTTAAACATATAATAATGAAAAATAGATTTTTTAATTAAAAAAAAGCTAAAGATATTTTGTAACAAATTATTGATCAATATTCATTCAATCCCAGTCAAAGTCATTAAAATCATTTTCATCTTCATCTTTGCCATCATCTTTATATTTCAATATTTAAGCTATTTAGAGGTATGTCAACCGTGTCTAAAAATAAATCTTTTCTAGACCATTTAAGATCTATATCACCATCATTTCTAAATAAGTCATCGACGTAGTCATTTATTCTCCCTAATATATTTCTTCAACATTTTCACTTTCTTCCAAAGATACATCAAACAAATTCCAAAGTACCTTATTCTCCACATGATGAGAACCTTCCTCAAAACAATTAGGTATATAAAACACTTGATGTACTTGGTTGGTTAATAAAAAAGGACCCTCTATGTAACATAACTTTTTGAAGTTTACCCGAGTAAGCTCATAGTCATTTTTCTCCTCTTGGTGTTTTTCCTTTAAACATGATCATTTGGTTTTTTGCTTTTTCCCCCCCTTTCTAAACACATTATAAGTCCTATTAATAAGCTCTAACACATTAGATCCTAACAAATAAATTTGTGATTCTTCCAACTCTACATCATTACTGAATGATCTCTTATCACATCTCTGAAAATGATATATATCCAAAAATCTCTGATGATTAAGATAACAAGTCTTCCCACTATGCTTTAAATATTGAGAGTGAGTTTCATATTGGCAATTAAGGCATGCTAACTTTCCCTTTGTACTTCATTCAGATAGCATTTCATATCCTAGAAAGTCACCAATTATACATAACAAGGCTACAAACATCTTAAATTATTGGTTAATTAAAGCATCATATATCTCTACCCCAAACTCCTATAACTCTATCAGCTCTTTAATAAGTGGTCACAAAAATATCAATATCTTTTCTAAAAGAAATTGAGCTAGGTATAATTGAAGATAATATTAATTTTTTATTTTATATATCTCCATAATAATAAATTATAGTTTATTAAGATCATGGTCCATATATTATATGAAACACTTAGGAGGTGCTTATTTAATTGGTATAGGAAGAAAGGAATGGGTAAGGAATGAAAAAAGATAGTTGGTCATATATTATGATTAGATGAACAATATTTTTATATCCGCTTTTAGGGCGATACTCCATATCCCCAATATAGTGAGGAATGGAATGAAAGTTATATCCATTTCTATTCCTCACTATATTTATTATAATTTCTATTACCATTCCCCCAAGTGAACCAAACACACCTTTATTATGTGAAATGGATTAAATCCATCAATGGTAAGAGTTAATACGAAATTACAAGGATATTTTGCAAATTAAGATATAATAATTCAAAGTCTTTCTAAGCTTGGTTATTGGAATGATGCTTTAAATTACTGTCTTTATAATGCCCCTTTTCTTGCTACTTCACGAATTCAAATAATTCTAAACATATGTAACAATGTTGTAGCCTTAATTTTAATGGAAAATATCTAAAACTATGGTTGTAATTTGCCTCATTTTTTTAAGATTGTTTGATCATCTTTATTATCTTCACTACTATAAATTTTTTCTACCCAGATACACTATACACTCTGCAGTTAGTTACTTTCTTATCATTGCCTAATACAAAACATAGTAATTGGGACATTCATGCATCTTTTCATAGCGAAATCCTAAACCCTTCGCAAGTTTTTTTATTACATTAAAAGGTTTAGGAATCTTTGCATTTGGAAAGGCTTTTTTAAGTAACCCTATGAGATTAGTATATGCTACATTACTAATTCCATGGGTACTCGTAAAAAGATACAGTTAAATGGTGAAGAAAGTTTAGAACGAATTTGATAACTAGGATACAACTCTTGTTTTCTTTCCTTTACTAACCTAAAGAAATTCTTGGAATCAAGATTTATGTCATTACTAACTTCTACACAACTATTACTAAATTTAGGAATATCTTTAAAGGTATCATATGGTAATCTATATATATTATCATGCATAGACGTTCATCAAATTCAATATTATTATCCACATCCATACTTGCATTAATTGTTCCCTCATTAAATTCCTAACCATTATATCCTGGACCAAATCCATCAACAATTATATGATCATATATAATATTTCTAGTATACTAACAGTTATTACAATACTAATTACCAAAAAAATAGTTATTAAAAT
Source organism: Erythroxylum haughtii (assembly GCA_025504935.2). NCBI lineage: Eukaryota > Viridiplantae > Streptophyta > Magnoliopsida > Malpighiales > Erythroxylaceae > Erythroxylum > Erythroxylum haughtii. Next base: position 2,544,318 of record JANSVB020000417.1, read on the forward strand.
ATTCTTTACATAAACAGAAATTTCATTCTTATTAGCCACCTTAAAAAAAGCCTTTTTAATAAAACGTTAACTACAATAATCTATTCATCACTATATTTAGGAAAATTCATCCACTACACATCTCCCTTTCTGATGAACAACTTAGTACTCAACACAGTAATACATACAATAAACAATATGTCAACAACCAAGAAGCATAACAAATACAACATGTTACAGAATATATAAGTTCAATTTTCAATTAATGGTCCACTCTTGCAATAAGTTTCATTATCAATGTTAGCAAATTGGAAACCATTATTTGAAGTAATATTAATATAAATGCCTAAACTTTTACTTTGAATAAAGAAATTATGACCAGGTGTGTGTGTATGTGTCTATAAATATATATATCAAAGAAATCAAATCAATGTGATATGATGATCTCATGATGCTTTATGATAACTTATACATAGGTGAAAAATTTTCATTATAATATAATAAGTCAGTTTGAATAGTTAGTAGGTTATCTAAAAGAAATATAACTGAAGTTTCCCAATAATAGTAACTTGTCAATTCTAGTTTTTGCTTCAATTAGATGCAAATCTAAATGCTTTACTAGTAATTATGCTATTTGAAAAAACATGGGTAATAAACATATATGTTATTGCTATCATGAAACTAAAAGTTTGACTTGTACCTTGAGTGGGTGAAACATGGTTACTAAAAGAGTTAGTTTAATTTCTTTGTCATTTTGTCAACCAAGTGCTTTAGGACCTTAGTATCCTTTAGAATGTTAAGTTGTTAACATGTATTAATAGTTAGTATAAAGCCCTATAATTTCATACAGGCAATTAAATTATTTAAATTTTTAAAACCAAAAAGAAATAATTAACTAAGTATTACATTATAGTTGTAGTGTTTTAATTTCCTAGCTTGCTACTTGAAATAACCTTAAATTCGACGTCGCTTTGAGGTTACTTCAAAATTTAACTAAGGATTGCATATAGTGCAACCTCGGGTCGTTCTCTTTGAGGAACCAAAAAATGAAATTAATTTCTTAAGTAACTAAATGCAATGCAACCTAAACTATGGAATGAGAATTGATTTGATCAATTACCACTAAAATTTGCAATGAATTAAAATAAACACTAAGGACTTGTTTTGGTATTTTAAAAATTAAAACGAGTGATATGAAATGGTTATGAGCGAATGGAATAAGAAAGAAAAACACAAGTAATTAACAATGATAAATGCAACCCTCCAATTCAAGAGCGCAGGCATTCATCACTTAAACAGATATTGGAGTTAAACAAATGAACCAAGAGTTATAATCGAGCTTTTAATCCAACAACCGAGTCACCTCAAATTGTTACAAAAATATTTTCCTAAATCTCAATCTACTAACTGCCACCAGAATAGTAAAATAGAACTAAAGATACTAAAACCAATGCTCAATTTTTACTCAATAATTAGGAAAACATAATTAATGCCAGCAACAGATATAACGATCCAATAATTCAAGCCACCTTGAATAATCACCAATTTCACTAAAATCTCAATACAAAGTCTTGAGCCAAAACAAAGTAATGAAATTAATCCAAAATCAGCACAATATCAGTTGCTAAACAAGAATACAGCCACAGAATCTTCTAATTCAAGGATATAATCAATACGTAACTCCAAATAATTAAACAGCTATCCTAAGACCTAGGAATCACTAAATAATTAAATGGGTAGAAAATAAATGTAGTTTAAAATCTCCTATGAAAATCCAAGCTCTTTCCATTGCCATTGAATCAAAGGATTAGGATGAACTAGCCACGAAAAACCATAAAAGACGTTAGATATGTTGAGCTACGGTGGTCAGTCATAGAAGGTGGGAATGCTGGTTTCGGATTT
>JANSVB020000417.1:2556309-2566477 GCA_025504935.2 Erythroxylum haughtii
GTATTTTGGACTAGGGAAATTGACGAGTGGCAAAATTATTAATTAATGGTAGTAGAATTTACTATCCAATAGTGATGGAAATTTTGATAAATGACTTTGGGATTTATTGACAGGTGTCGATTAAAATTTGGAGATAATTGGAGTAGAAATTAAAATTGATTGCACTATTTAGATGAAGGAACCTAGTCTAATGCTTTAGAAATTGGACACGTGGCAAGTGACAAGTGGCACTTGCCAAACCATACCTTAAGTTTCTTTCTAATTGAAAGACCCCCATCCCCCTTTTGTTTTGTTCTCTCTCGATGCTTCTCACTTAAACGACTATTGGTGTTTTGTTTTGGTTTCTTCTTAATCTATTTAGCTTCTGTTCTTCCTCTTACTCATAAGTTTTAATCCTTCAAACCTCCACTCACGTTAAACCTAGCCCTCTCATCTTACATTTCTACTCCTTCACCTTGCTCTCTCTTTTATTCTCACCAAAAATGCATCCCTACCACTTTTAGAAGATCATGATCATGGGCGTTGGTGAAGCTAGGAATTTTTGATATTATTGAAGAGTGTGAAGAATTGGAAGCTAAATCAAGTAAGTAGCTTGTTAAATATGATGGGTTTGGTTAAATGAAGCATTCATGATGATAGTTAGAGGTTAATGACATGAAATGGTGTTTTGTGTATGTATGTGTCATGGATGATGAAGTGTATGTAAATTTCTTACTTATATGTATGCTTGATGAGTAATGATTTATAGAGATTTTTTAGAGGTTGAATGATCATGACAAGGAGTTTTGTATATGCTAGAGCGTTGGTGAAGAATGAATATATATATATATATATATATTGTTGTTTCATATAAATGATAAATAATGGGTTAGGACTTGGTTTAAGGATGATTGATATTGTAATGATGAGTAAGAAACTATGAGTTATGCTACACATATTTTAAAGATAAATTGGTTGTGAAAGGATGTTTTAATGAGAATTGGAAGTTGATGAATAGGTACAAGAACATATCTGGTTTTTGGGTTAATGATCAAATTTAGATCATGCTTCATTGGTGAATGATATTGAGATGAAATGGAGTTGAGAATGAAGAGTAAATGAAGTAGAAAAGGGTGATCTTTGTAGTGAAATCTGGAAAGTTTGAAGATGACTGACTAAAAAATGTTCACTGAGTATGCTTCAGTCTTTTAGCCATAACTTTTTCTGTAGTTATCCAAATGAGATGATTCTTCATTTGGATTAAACTAGAGACATATGGCCACATTTTTCATGAAACTTTGAATTCAAATTATATCTATAAGAGTCTTAAAATATGACCTGAATTTGAAAAATAGGGTATGCTTCTGTGAAAGTTCGTCGTGGCAAACTCTTTGCTTCGTTGCGATGAACTTGAAGGATTTGGCTAGAATTCCTCTCAGGTAAAGTTCACCATGGCCAAATTTTGGTTTTACCACAGTGAACTTGTGAGATTTTTGCGAGAATTCTTCTCGGGAGGGGTTTGTCGTGGTGAACTTTTCTCTACCCTGAACATATTTCGATATTTTGAGCATATCTTATTCTGTAGTTATTCGAATGGAATGAGTTTTGATTTGAGAAAACTAGATATATGGGGCAAATCATCTGAAGAAATAAAATTTCAATTCGGTCTTGAAAAATATAAATTTGACGGTGGAAGTTGAGTATAGGACACTATCTCAGAATAAAAGCAGTCTGAAAATATTTGGAGTATAACTTTCACAATACTGAACAAAATTGAATGATTTTGGTGTCATTAGAAACTTAAGAGATAGAATGACAATTCTCAAAGGAAAGTATTCCTAAATTACTTCATTTTCATTGTACGATTGATCATACACTGTAGACTTGAAGACGTGTTTCAGGAAAAATCTAGATTTTGATCAAATGAGTTATGAATTGGGATTCTAATGATTTTTATTGAGGTGAGACCATAAGTATACATGGTACTTATATGAGTTGGAAATACGAATGTTTACGTGATGAGAATAATAGATAAATACCTAGGATTGTCATGAACATGCATTGTGCATATTTTATATACTTACATGTTCATTATAAAACACTTACAATTGTGCTAAATTTTGATATGTGTATATTGCTTGTTATATAGGAGCAACTGGAAAGTCAACCCCTAGATGTTGCCGAAACTTCTAGGCATTAGCTTCCGGAGTGACTTGTGAGTAACCTAGACGGTCTCACCCAATTACTTGTTTGCTTTATATTATGTTTGAATTATTGAATGAATGTGAATTGATTATGTTGATTCCAGACAATGAAGGTCCGATGATTCTAATGTATGAATGAGTTATTGAAGTGCTCCTTGAATGTGAATGTGATGAAATAAATGTTGTTTAATAATTCTGTTGAATGCCAAACTAAGTTCTGATGATAAATGTGATCTAAATATGAATGTGCAATCATATGATTGAATGAGAATATGTTATGTGAAAAATTTAATACATAAATGCATGCAAGATAAAGGAAGTTGTGATCAGAGTCGCCAGAATAAAGAGCTTAAAGCTCAAATTGTGATAAGAGCCTCAGGCTCAGTTGTAAATGTACCCAGTATCCACTAAGGGATATGGGACATAATTTGACATAACTCGTTATCCATTAAGGGATATGAGCTAGTAAAAAGGCACCCGGTCACAACAACAATAATAAATGAAAGTGAGTCTCATGTGCATTGCATTTATACTTGATATGTGTATTGTATATGAATGAAAGGATTATGATTATTGCTCTGAAAGTGAAATATCACATTTTATAAATATGCAAAAAAATATGAGTAATATGTTACGTGTATTGAGGTGATGCATGAATTGAGTGAATCATTGATGATGGTTACCTCATTGAGTTCACAAAACTCATCAAAATTGCAACGTTGATTTTTCAAGATCGAGAGACGATATTAGCTACTAAGGGACGCTACAAGTAGTGTAGACTTTTACTTTTGGGAACAAGAAGAAATGACTCAAAGGTCGGTCAGTTGGATATGGACAGATTAGATAGTTTTTGTATATTTCCTCTTTTATGTAGCACTTTTTGTATTAGGCTATGATGTTGTATAAGTATGATGTTGAAAGATTCATTGTAGGCATTCGGTTTATATGAAATGAAAAGAAAAAATTTGGTTTTAAAATATTATGACTTTCCTTATGATGTTTATAAGAGAATAAAGGTAAATGATGCCATGTTAAGTGAATGTTATGATTGAACGTAGCACACCATTGTCATAGGTTATGCATTGGAATGTTCTCAGGACGTTCTAGTATGTATCCTAAGGTAAGGGGGCACTATATTAGTTATATATGATGGAATGTGATTTTTATCTCTTATGAATGAATTCCATCATTGATGTAACTTCCTTTAATTTTTGTCTTTATTATAAAAGAAAATAACTTATATAGGAGGAAAATCATTTGTTTTGCAAAGTGATTATTATTAGGCTTCCCTTCTAAAGTTGTATGAAATGAGTGATTTGATTATGATGCAAATAAGGGAGAAGTTGTTATGAAAGGTAACTTTTTATGGTTATAATGTATTGTTCATCATTGTTTTTAAGGGTGATTCCTCCTAATTCCTTATGCTTCTTGTGGTTTGTGGTGCGAAGGTGTGAATCTAAACTGTGAAATAGAGTTTTTGCAGCCATCTTGCTGATAATACCCATTTTTTAGTGGATGATAGTTTTTACACTTGATACTCCATTCAATGCTTTTCTTGCTTCATTAGCTTTGATAGCTTTTAAACTACACGATCTAAATACTTCTGAAACTAACCTTTGGCCCCATTACAACCTTAAAAGTCCTTTGATTTATGATTATGCACGTGAATCTTTAGTGATGGAGAACTAAAATGATATGTAAAATCATGTAATGTCTTGATCATAAATGGTGTTTGAGTGTACCTTTAGATTTATCTTATTTTAAAATGCAACTTATTAAGATCTACCCTTAGATTGCTTATTTTTTGAAGGGAATGGTTGTTGATTAATTATGAGTAAAAACATCGAACATTTAATTTATACCATGATTGTGAAATTTATTACACTTTTCTTATGGCTATCTATTATTAGGAAATATAGAAAAGAAGGAAATTTTTTGCTTATGATTTTGAGTTTTTCCTGAGGATGGTCAAAACCGAAGTGAGGGGGAACTTGACAAGTGCTTGATTGACTATATATTTACTCCCTAATGTTTAGTGATTAATGTTATGTTGTGCTTAAGATAATTATTTTGGTTTATATTTTGTTTTAGGTACAAGTTGGAGGAGCAAGAGCCAAAATGATATAACAATATATCCTTGGAGTTGTCCTATTGATGTTCAATCTTATTTGCCTTAAGAAGATGGTGAATTATGGTTAATATGGGACAAATAATGAAAGAAATAAAGTTATTGAAACTTACATGGCTATGTATGGGATTGTGTAGCTCACTAAAAGCATATAGGTGCGCAAAGATAAAATTTCATCCACTCTTGCGACCTACATGACCATGTGTTGACTTACACAGTAGTATAAGTGATCTACGTGACCGTGTAACTCACTTTGAATGTGTAAGTTCATGATTCTTACAATTTTCACACATATGGCCACCTATATGCTTGTGTAGTTGACTGTATATTATGATGGAACCCTAATTCTTACTATAAAAGGGCATTTAAGAGGCCAAAGGAGGCTTAAGGACTTTAGAGACACAAAAGGGTGTAGATTTCTTACCTTTTGGAAAGCTATGAGGAACTAACCTTCATTCTTCCAATTTAAAGGGGATATTAAAGTCAATGAACATATTTAGGCATTTCTTAATCTAGTAGTGTTCTTTTACTCGCTTTTGAAATTAATTGTGTTGTTCTATGATTAATGTTTTAAGATTTATGTATGAACTTATTACCAAAATCTATATTACAATACGTAATGTCGAGCATCATTTAGGATAACATAGCATAAGTTAAATGACCCAAGCTTACATGATTGTTGCCTAAATTAACTTGCTTTCATATTACGTAATACAGTTGTCACACTAAATCTAGAGAACTTATTTTAGGTTGTTTAATAGCTAGACCTAATTAAAGAGCTTGTTTTAATTAGATACAATCAAAGAGAAAACTGGGGTTAACAAAGCTTGTTGTGAATCTATGGTTAATAGTTTCAAAGAGAGGTATGAGAACAATATGATGATTGATTGTGCTCATTTTTGTGAAGATTAAGCTTGAATCGTAAACTATATTTGAAACCCATTTGTTAATTTTATCACTTTTACACTATTTAATTTGATTTGTCTTTGATAGTTTACTTTAAGCACCTATCAGGAACTGTATAAAAATGACCGAGAACTATATATGGTTTGAGATAAACACACATTACATGTAGATATGATCTTTGCTCATAACTACTACAAATTTACTTATGTAATGTTAGAATTTTTTTTGTTTTACGTGTATCACTTTTATAGATCGGCAAATGCAATACCATAAAAAGTTAACTACAAATGAATTAAACCAGATTTAAATTCAAAGGTAACATTTGCATCAAAATTAGGAAAAGTTACGTAGTGAGGTTGTTGATTTAAATTTGGTTTGTCAAGTTCTCATAATGTTTAATTGTTTACTATACTTTATCTTGTTTCACTAATTATAAAGGTGTGGTACTTTTGAATCTTTGTTTCTTTCCTTAACTTTTTCATAGTCTTTTTATTCTATAGATTATACTATAAATCAACTTGCTTTGAAGATCTTGTAATAAACATATAAACTAAGAATTCCCAACAACAATGCCAAAATTTTAAACAAGTTTTTCACTTATAGATTTGAATTTTGGAAATTGCAATTTCTACTAAACATGCTTATTCCTAAGATAATGTAAGACCATTTTTCCATATTTCAATTTGATTCCAATAATTTGATCAAAATTTACAAAATGAAACATTTTGTTAGCCAAATATGCTTGATTCACCCTTGATTATAGTTGAGATTTCGCCTTTATTTATATTTTTGAATTTGTCTAATCCCTTTTTTTTTAGTCAAATAGCTTCTTCAATCTTTATCTTGCAAAATTAAAGAAAATAGTTTCAACATATTAAGATAAGATTATGGTAGATTTTAAATGCAAAAAATTAGGCAAAATTATGACACATCACACATAACTTAAAGATATGAATAAGATGTTATTGAAAAAGGATTTGGAGGATATTCAGCGACAAGGAATTCATTTGGATCAAATGGTTGCATCCTCATTACTTAAAGGATTTGAGTTTATGGAAACCAAAACCTAAGCATGATTTCTCTTAGAACTTGAACCAAATGTTAGGGACAATGGTTTCAATCTGCAAGGAAATGAAGAAATTAATAGGAAATAATCTTGACACCTAGTTTTGGTATAAAAAATGCAATAGACTAGGTCCACCATATATATTCTTTGAGTTTTTTTCTTTAAGATTTGTACTTCCAAGCCATGCAAGGGTTTAAAAAAATCATTATTAGAGAGGAATGACATTGTAATTAGAGAGATTGCTCCATTAAGGATAATTTTCTAAATTATAAACCAAAGGTAGATTCTTTTGATACCATAATCAGGTTAAAACGTAGCTCCAATTTCTTTAATAAAACATGTTTAAAATTCTTTAAAGAATACAACTAGAAGGTCAAATGACACAAGTTGGTAAGGTTCAATTTCAACTCTCTTAAAGCTCCTTCAATTTATGGTTAACAATTAGACAAAGACTAAGGACCAAAGATAGCATCAAGGGATGCTCTAGTCTATATTACTATAGCTTTGTAATCTTATAGATGAATTAAGTAATTATATAGTCTTCAAATGTTGTACCCCTCAACTCTGTTGACTCAAGTTTAAGCATTTTGTAACATCTCTTGTGATGGAGTGGAATGGAAGAAGAAAAATATAATGGAAATGGGAAATCATATTTAAGACCAAAGGAGACTCTCTCATATTCAGATTACCTTTGAGTTGTAACATTTACACCTTGAAGAAGGAGAGAAATTATAGATCTTTTTAAGGTAAAACACTCAAAATCCAAAAATTCATTACCAAAACTATGAATTGTATATGTCTACAAATGATTCATAAACCACTAATCATACACGAGATACTAAGTAACAAGTAGTAGCTTTAGAGAGTGACACCATGAGTGAGAGTGAGCGTATGTGAGCGATACCAAATACTATAAGTGAGAGACACCAACAAGGAGACTATTACAACTCCCTAGACTGAGCGGTAGCAAGACAAAGCTTCCACCATGACCAGTGTGCACCCACCACGAACATTAGCGATAGAGGTCCAAGAGTGTGATAGAAGCATGAAAAGAAGCTAGGTGGCAAAATGTGGAATGTTGCATTATAACTTTCTTTTCTGGTGCACCTAAAAACCAGCCTCTTACTAAGGCTCTTTCTTAATGGAGCGACTTCCAAAGGCCAAGAACCTCAATTATGAAGAAGGTGAGGCTTTATCTATGCCCTTGGAAGAGTTCCTCGCACTCTTAAGAACAGTTGCTAATAATGACGATGAGAAATCAGTAGAAATTGATAATAAAAGGAACTCGAGCTTTTTTAAGCAGGTGAGAAAACTTGTTCTTCTGCACTTATTGGTATATTTTGAGTAAAAGGCTTGCATTTCTAATCATAAATGCATAGGCATTAACACGATGGGGGAAAAGGGGACTTGAGAAAACTTTACTTATAGAAGATGGTACCATTTATTTCAAGTTCACAGTAACTACCAACTTGAATGAAATTATAGAGTTGGGACTATGCCATATAACTGGAAAATCTTTTTTTCTTCTAAAATGGAAGATTAGGGTTAAGTTTGATCGTGGGAGCATTGATGCCTTCCCTATATGGGTGAATTTTCACAATCTGTCTTTAGAATAATGGATTATAGAAGGTTTAAGCTTCTTAGCAAGTTCTTTAAAAAAACCTTTATTTATGGATGCTCAAACCACCAACATGGAGAGAATTGGATATGCCAAGATTTATGTGGAGAAAAAGAGAAACTCAACTATACCTGAACGCTTATTAGTGATGAAATTAGGAGAGACAGGAGAGCTAGTGTAAAATGAAGTTAATATAACAAACCCCTAAAAGCCCAACAATTCAACCAAAAAATGGGTTCTTATAAGCAAAATCTTTAAAACTAGTTGGTAGGAGGGAGTAGAATTCAATGAAGAGAGTCAAGAAGGTGCAAAACTTGATTAATAAAATTTAGATAGTAATGTGGAAAATAGTGTTGGAAATGCATTACAGGAAGATCTTCCTAAGCTATTAGTAGATGATCGGGGGAATGAAAAAGAGATGTTGGAGAACCAATTAAATGAATCAGTTGATAACTACCAAAGACAGACAAAAGAACACCAAGAAATTACAAATTCTACACTAAAAAATCAACCAATTAATGAATAGATGGAAAACCTCTAGTTAGCTAATCAGAAAAGTAAACTTTGGTTTGAGGTAGTTAAAGACACCAAAGAAAATTCCTTGAACTCTAAGAGGAGAGTAGCTAGGAGAAAAGGCAAAAACAAAACCAAAGGGGAAATTCCCCTTAATAGTAGTCTTAATATGGAATACTAGTGAGCTAAATGACCTTATCAAAATGTCTAAGGTAAAAGAAACTTGTTTTAGTAGGCCTTCTTGAAACTAAAATAAAAACACCTCTTTCTTATGAAGGATTGAATTTTTTGGGTGTTGAATGGAAACAAATTTCCAACCATTCATGTCATTATAATGGTCGTATAATATGTCTATACAATTAAGATTTTATTGAGGTGCAAGTTACTAGACGAAGTGATCAATATATTCATCTAATATGCCATTTTAAAGGTAAGATCCTTGCCTTTGAACTAACTCTCATCTATGCCTCTAATTTTGTCTTTCAAAGGAAGAAACTCTGGTATGAAATACAACAAATACAGACTGGAGTGAGACTTTATGGTTAGTATGTTGGACATCGATTTTTTTTAATTATTATTAATTTATTTATTTCATTATTTTTCTAATTGAGTCATTAATTTGATGGGCATAAATAGAGATTTGAAATTAGATGGAAAGATTTGAATTAAGTAAGAATTAATATGGTGTTTAAGAAGATTAAAGGGGTTAGGAGGTAAACGAAAGAAGGGGCAAAATGAGAAGGTCAAAGGCGAGGAGGGGTATATTTGGAAGAGCAAGACCAAAATGTGGTCTTGTTTAAGAAAAAGAAGAGAAGCATCGTGAGAGGGAGAGAAGAAGAGAAAATAATGAAGAGAGGAAGAGAAGGAGAGAAAAAGAAAAGAAGATCAAGCTCGGGTTTTGAAGATCTTAGAGATTTTGAAGACATTGAAGCCAAAAAAGTGAGTATAAGCATTTACCCTTAATGATTTGTTGAATTAAGCATGTTTAGTGAAATTTAGAAGTGAAATGAAAGTGAAAAATGAAGTAGAATATGTATAGGAGCTTGTTGATGAATGGTATATGTAAATATTTTATTTTTGGTTAATAATCAAAGATAGATTATAATTTGTTTATGGATGATATTGAGTTGAAATGGAGTAGAGAATGAAGTATAAATGAGGTAGAAAGGAATGATTTTTGCATAATATGTGTTAGGTGTAGATGTTTGATATGAACAATCTGGAAAATGGGTTAAGGGATGGAACTTTCATAGGCCTCTAGACAAGTTCGTCGCGGCGAACTCCTGGCTTCACCGCAGTGAAGTCAAATTTTTTGCATGAACATGTTTTGGTATTTTGATGATATCTTACGCTGTAGTTATCCAAATGGAGTTATTTTTTATTTGGATTAAACTAAAGACCTAGAGCTACAATGTGTCTAAAGCATTTGAGTTTTAATTCAGTATCTAAGAATATCAATTTTTGGATGTAATTTGAGCATAGAATACTGTTTCATCATAAGAATAGTACAAAAATGTTTCGGTTATAACTTTTAGATTTCTAAACCAAATTGAATGATTATGGTATCATTAGAAACTTATGACAATGAGGAACATTTTTATAGAAGAAAGTGTTATCAAATTTCTTCATTTATATGATCAAAATGATCATGGGAAATTGACCCGAAGGTTGGGATTGTTGGAAGAGTTTGAGTATTTAGGATTTATCTTAGTGATTATGCTATATATGGGTCCTCAAATTGTATTCCTATTGAA